>PVJD01003159.1:0-172404 GCA_004026545.1 Mormoops blainvillei
AGGTATTCGTCAGGGCAGGGCAACCCACCTGCTGCATTGTGGCGCTGTATATTGGGGGGAGGGGTCAGAGAGGGGACAATGTTGCTTGCTTGTCTCTCACCCCACTGTCAGGCATCCCCCCCTGAAATTTGCTTTACCCACAAGCAAATTTGAGCCCTGTTGGTTCTGGTTTCTGGGTGGGTGAGTGGGTGGGTGGATTTGTGTACATTCTAGGACCTCATGGGTCTCTCCAGTGAACTCTCCTGTGACCCTGAGAGTTTCTCCCGCCGCTGCAACCCCCACAGATATTTAGTGGCAGAGGTTTTGAGGCTTTAGTTTCCTGCACTGGAACTGGGCTGTGCAGTCTGTCTCGCTTCCCAGTTTTTTCCTTCTGGCTTATCCGCACGTGAATGTGCAATATCCTGGTCTGCCAGCTCCTGCCTCACCTTCCTGCTCGCCTCCTTGATGCAGCCTTGCCACGAGTCCTGTCTGCTTGGGCCACCTGACTCCGCCCTTCCTACCAGTCTGGATGAGTGTTTCTTCTTTAACACCTTGGTTGTCAGACTTCCATACAGTTCAATTCTGGCAGTTCTGGTTGTTCCTTGTTTTTAAATTCGGTGTTATCCTGCTTTGGGTTGGGCAAGGATGCAAAGCATATCTACCTACACCTTCACCTTGGCCAGAAGTCTTGAGTTCTTTTAGATCTATCTTAAGAGTCTTCCTACAGTGCTAGGAAAACAGATTGATTTAGCCTTTGATCTCTACCTTGGTCCTTTCTTTCCTCTAAGTATCTCACAAATATTTCAAATGCTTAACACCAAATTCCTCATCATTCTCCCTCTTTTTAGTTTTTAAAAAACATTTTATTTATTTATTTTTAGAGAGAGGGAAAGGGAGGGAGAAAGAGAAGGAGAAAAACATCAATTGGTTGTGTCTTGCACACCCCCCAGCTGGGGACCTGGCCCACAACCTAGGCATGTGCCCTGGCTGGGAAACTGATGACTAATGAACTGATAACTCTTCATTTTGCAGGCCAGCACTCAATCCACTGAACCATACCAGCCAGGGCTCTGCTCTTTTCAAGTTGTCTGTGTATGTGAATTGCACCATGAGCTAGAAAACTAGAAATTATCTTGTAACTGCTGCTACCTTACTGCTGCTTTTGGCTTTCTTCAGTCCAGTCAGATTCCACCTGTTTGCTATCCAGCCACTGTCTATGTCAACTTTCATTTCCTTAGTTCTGACTTACTGCTAATCTTCATAACAACAAGTGTATTATGTGGATTATGTGGATTATGTATTATGTGGATTATGTGCTATTGTCCCATTTTACAAGATCATACAACTAATGTCAGTTTTCTCCAAATAATTTACACATTAATTTTATGTTTTGAAATAATTATTCTACCAAGTGAATAATAATGAAGGGAACTGTAGATATTACTAGCTATACTATTAACTTAGAATGATAAAAATAATATGATTTGGCTGTTAATATAGATGAGTGGAAAAGGAAGCTAAGAACATAGCCATATATAAAAATATATAATAAAATCATTTTGAATTGGTCGCAAGGAAATGGGTTGCCCAGAACCCCTGGAATATGAAACCTAGAGGGGGATGCTAAACTCCTCCAGGAGCCATTACTCATACAACCCAAGGTCCCTGTTGCACTTAGAATATTTCTATGTATGTTACTAGAACATGTGGCTTCTTATAAAAAATTAAATATACAACAAATTAAATATGAAATGAGTTAAAAAGTTAAAAATGAGACAGTAAAAATGAGAAAGTTCTATGTCTTTATTGTATCTTAAAATGGAAAACACATTTTCTTAACATAAAAGCACAGGGAGAAAATCTCAAAAGGAAAACTTAAGCAGAATTAAAAAGGTGAACTATAAAAAAGTTGACAATATATGGTGATAAAAGTTGCCATCTTATTATATGAAGAGCTTTTAGAAACACTAAGGAAATGAATCTAATATAAATGCTGAGAGTGGATGTCAGTGAAGAAAGTGAAGATACATGAATACCTGAAGCCAGTAAAAAGATAACACGAATTTGTCCTGATACTGGGATTCAGAGAAACCATATTTGTCTAATATGTTTAAAGAGAGCTAAAAGCCCCGGTTGGGTAGCTCAGTTGGTTAGAGCATCGTCCCAGTGTGCCAAGGTTGCAGGTTCGATATCTAGTCAGGGCACATAGAAGGATCAACCAGTGAATGTATGAACAAGTGGAACAACAAATCTCTGCTTCTGACCTGTCAGATTGGCCATCATCAGTAAATCAGCAAACAAGTGTTGGTAAGGATGTGGAGTAAAGGGGAACTCTTGTGCATGTTGGCGGGGATGCAGACTGGTGCAGCCGCTGTGGAAAGCAGTATGGAAAGACCTCAAAAAAGAAAATGGAACTGCCATTATGACCCAGCAACTTCACTTCTGGGAATGAATCCAAAGAAACCCAAAGCACTAATTTGAAAGGATATGTGCACCTCTCTTTTCATTGCAGCATTATTTAGAATAGCCAAGATTTGGCAGCAGGCCAATTGTCCATCAGGAGATGAATGGATAAAAAAAGCTATGGTACATTTACACAATGGAATACTACTCAGACGTAAAAAAGAAGGAAATCTTAAATTTTGCGATCGCGTGGATGGGTCTGGAGAATATTATGCTAAGTGAAATAAGCCAGTCAGCGAAAGATAAATGCCATGTGATTTTACTTATTTGTGGAATCGAATGAGCAAAATTAACAAAGTGGAAACAGACTCATGGATACAGAGAACAGACTGACAGCTGCCAGAAGGAAGGGAGTTGCGGGCTGGGTGAGAAGAGTGAAAGTATTAAGCAAAGAAAAAAAAGAAAGACTCATGGATACAGACAGTATAGTGAATGCCAGAGGGATAGGGGAATTGGGGGAAGTGAAAACACAGAGGGGATAAATGGTAATGGAAGGAGGCTTGACTTGGGGTGGTGAACGTACAGTACAGTATACTGGTGATATATTGTAGAATTGTGTACCTGAAACCTTTATATTTTTATTAACCAATGTTACTCCAATAAATTTTATAAAAGTCAACTCCTTCTGTCTCTCTCAAATCAATCAATAAAAAAAATTTAAAGAGCTAAAAAATAATAAGAGCAAAGCAGCTTTTTTTGAGGAAAATTTGGCAGTATGTTTAAAGAGCATTAAAAAATAAAAATGGCTACAAAAATTTATTTGAAAGACTATTTAGCTTATGTGTGTCCCCCACACAAATATGATTAAACAAATTTGCTGTATTCATTATCTGATATCATAATATGCAGGTACTAAAATTGTTGAAAACAAAGATGACAGAAGTTGAGCTCAAAACAAGATGTCTGCAATTCTCTGAATTAAAGAAATAGTTACAGCAGAAAGTTTTGTACCAAAGTGATAACAGTTGGGTAAGATTAAGGATAATTTCTTATTTCTTCTTTCTTCTCTATCCTAAAAGGTTTTGTAATATACATTAATTTTGTAATTAGGAAAAAATTGCTATTTTGATTTAAATAAAAAGTTCCAAACTGTAGTTTTAAAATTACCATTACATTTGTTGAAATGGCTGAAAGTAAGAGTGCTTAAATGTTGCTTTTTAGAGAGTTTGGCTCTGCTTAGCCCTGAGATCTGCTGGGATCCCTACACCAGGTAGTATGGTTGGATCTGACCGTAGCTAAACCATATCTCATAGTATCGGTGTAGAATTTTAATGGTGAGGAAGGTGCTTTAAAATTGTGGAAAAATGAAATTCTGTTTTTATTTCCTGTCTTTGGAGGGTTGTATTTTCAGATTCTTTACAAATAAGTTTTTTTTCCCTGACTAAAATGCTAACTTTTATTGCAGACTTAGCTCTTGAATCCATGAAATCAGAGTACTACTACTATGTTACCAGGTTGTTAGAAAGCATAAGTAATCCAGGATGATAGATGAAATTGGTTGCTAATTTACAAAGTTACGTAGGGTGTTATATAAGTCGTCTTGGAGATTTGTACATTTAGATTTACTCCACTTAGTTTCCAAACTTTGTAGTTTAGGACCGCGCGCGCATGTGTATAACATTTTAAAATCTAATATAGACAGGCTTTCTCAACTACTTAGAGGAAAGAGGTCATTTGTTTTTTTTGTGTGT
The DNA here is from genome assembly GCA_004026545.1 of Mormoops blainvillei. Taxonomy (NCBI): domain Eukaryota; kingdom Metazoa; phylum Chordata; class Mammalia; order Chiroptera; family Mormoopidae; genus Mormoops; species Mormoops blainvillei. Next base: position 4,134 of record PVJD01003159.1, read on the forward strand.
TTTTTTTTGCCTCAGTTCTTTTCACATGGAGATGCTTATTAATTTGATCTTATTTCAGTTTTCTGTTTGTATGTTGGAAAATTCCTTTTGTTTAACCGTTTTAAAATAAACCTCTTAGCTTAGGAACAGAGAGGGAAGTCAAGGAAAATTTAGACAGTCTGAGTGATGACAGAGTGCCATATGCTAGATAAATGACTAACGGAGGATGAAAAAAGGGTATTACCAGAGAAGAAGGCAGATAAAGAGAAGCAGCAGTACTGATAGGGTTGACATGATCTCCCTGAAGAAAAATGGGCGGAATCTATCTTAACTCTCTTAATACCTTTTTCATGGATATAATAACCTTCATTTTGGAAAGCATCACCACTTACCCACATTCATGGTTTGTAATTACGTGATTTTAAATACAGACTTTCCCTCTCCCCCCATGGAGCTCTATGGTTTTCTTCTTTTTCCTAAAAGCTTTGCTAAGATTGCTTACTTGATTTTCTTTTAAATGCAAGGGGAAATCAGAATGCTTTTAGAACCACATTTATATGATTTATTGTAAGTAAATACAATTAAACCTACTTGGATGTTCACAATTTTCACTTCATTTTAGTTCTTTTGTAATTCTGTTCCTCATTTTGATTCACATAAGTAAAATGTTGGGCTATTCCTCGTGTTAGAGCTTTATAGAGAATTATTTATACCTTGCAAAAATTTACTGAAAACCTGGAACACCTGAGGAGTTTGAGTGAATTATTTATATTAAGATCTGATATGCATATGTTACATAGACTGTGGCATTTGGATAGAATTGAATGATATTAAAATTTTGGGGGGATTCTGCAAATTAAAGGAACTAGTACTTTCTAATGGGTTTTTTAAAGCTATCATCAATATTGTTTGGAGATAAATTGTTTTGTTCATTTCTAAGACTCGTCGCTTATGAAGGAGGACAAATATAAAAAATGAGAGAGGAGTGTGAAGCAATATCTAGCTAAACTTTTCCAAAAACTAGGTAGTATACCACAGTGGTCCCTATCCCCTGGGTCACCGACCGATACTGGTCATCAGCCTGATAGGAACATAGCTGTGAGGAAAGAACGAAGCTCATCTGAGCTCCGCCCCCTGTTACGCATGGCCCTGTGTCTCCCTCCACCCCTGTCTTCCACAAAACTGGTGGTACCTGGTGCCAAAAAGGTTGGGGGCCGCTGGTATACCACACAATTTATTCTGTGAAAATATCAAAGAAGTGAAACCTGGCTTATGCATTTATCTTATTAAAAATAAATTTAACAATTTTTAATGTGTTCAGGTATTTTTAAATTGTATTTTCTTGCTTAGTTCAGTCTGCATCATTTTAGATAAATAATAGTTGTGTCTATTTTTATTGGGTATGCCCCTACTGTTGAAGAATTATTTTTTTAAATACATTTTATTGATTATGCCATTACAGTTGTCCCATTTTTTCTCTCCCCTTTATTCCCCTCTACCCTGCACCCACCATCCCACCAGCATTCCCCCACTTAGTTCATGTCCATGGGTCGTCCATATAAGTTCATTGGCTTCTCCATTTCCTATACTGTTCTTAAACTTTCTTGTCCGTTTTGTACCTATCATTTATGCTTCTTATTCCCTGTATCTTTTCCGCCATTCTCTGCCCTCTCCCTCCCCACTGATAACCTTCCATATGATCTCCATTTCTGTGATTCTGTTCTTGTTCTAGCAGTTTGCTTAGTTTGTTTTTGTTTTTTTAGGTTCAGTTGTTGATAGTTGTGAGTTCGTTGTCACTTTACTGTTCATATATTTGATAATCTTTTTCTTAGATTAGTCCCTCTGATATTTCATTTAATAAGACCTTGTTGATGCTGAACTCCTTTAACTTTATCTGGGAAGCACTTTATCTGCCCTTCCATTCTAAATGATAGCTTTGTTGGATAAAGTAATCTTGGATATAGGTTCTTGCCTTTCATCACTTTGAATACTTCTTTCCAGCCCCTTCTTGACCTGTAAGGTTTCTTTTGAGAAATCAGCTTACAGTCTTACGGGAGCTCCTTTGTAGGTAACTGTCTCCTTTTCTTTTGCTGCTTTTAAGATTCTCTCCTTATCTTTAATCTTGGGTAATATGATTATGAGGTGCCTTGCTCTGTGCTTCCTTGGGTCCAACTTCTTTGGGAACTTCCTGGGCTTCTGTTTCCTTTGTCAGATTGGTGAAGTTTTCTTTCATTATTTTTTCAAATGACTTTTCAGTGTCTTGCTCTTCTTCTTCTCCTCCTGCCACCCCTATGATTCGGATGTTGGAACGTTTCAGGTTGTCCAGGGAGGTTCCTAAGCCTCTCCTGATTTTTTTGAAATCTTGTTTCTTCATTCTGTTCTGGTTGAATGTTTATTTCTTCTTTCTGCTCCAGATCATTGATTTGAGTTCTGGTTTCCTTCCCTTCACTGTTGGTTCCCTGTATATTTTGCTGTATTTCACTTTGCATAGCCTTCACTTTTTCCTCCATTTTGCGACCATACTCCACCAGTTCTGTGAGCATCCACATTACCAATGTTTTGAACTTTGCATCTATTAAGTTGGCTCTCTCTTCATCGCTTAGTTCTATTTTTGGAGCTTTGATCTGTTCTTTTGTTTGGGATATGTATATAAATATTAAAAAATATATATATATATATTTAGTTAGTTAGTTTTTTTGGTCTCTGTGCGCCTGTTATGTTGTGAGGGGCAGAGCCTTAGGTGTTCGCCAGGGTGGGGCAGCCCATGTCACTGCTCTGTGGTGCTATATGTGGGAGAGGGGTCCGAGAGGGAACAGTGCTGCTTGCTTGGCTTTTGGCCGGCTTTCAGTCACTTCTGCCGCTACTCACAAGCAAATTGGGCTCTTCCGGTGGTGATTCCGGGTGGGTGTGTGTGTGTACGTTCTAGGACCCTGTCGGTCTTTCAGATGAAATTTTCTGTGAGACTGGCTGTTTGTCCCACCACTGCAAACCCCACAGGTTTTTACTGGTAGAGGTTTTGAGGCTTTCTTTTCCCACACCGGAACCCTGGGTTGCGCGGTCTCTCTCACTCCCCAGTTGTTCCTCCTGGTTTATCAGCTTACAAATGTGGGGCCGCCCAGTCCACCAGCCACAGCCTTGCCGTGTCTTCGCCCTGGCTGCCCGCCTCTGATCCCTCTAGCAGCCTCAGTGAATGTTTCTTCTTTAACTCCTTGGTTGTCGTGCTTCCATATAGTTTGATTTTCTGGCAGTTCTAGTTATTTTTTGTTTTTAAATTTGTTGTCCTTCTTTTGGTTGTCCAAGGAGACAAAGTGTATCTACCTATGGTTCCATCTTGGCCGGAAGTCCCAAGGAATCTTATAATAAATTCTAATAACATATATTAGAAACATTTAAAAATATGTTCATACAAATTGTGTTGAAAGTAGGCAAATAGTATGTTGATTGCTTTTACTGAACTGAGTTTTGTGGAATTCTTTATAAAATTGATAGGGAAAAGCAATCATTGAATGGATCCTTTTCAGTTATTACAGTTATTAACAAGTTTATAGTCCTTAAGCTTGTTAGGTTTTTGATAAAGTAAAAACCTGAGCTGTAGTAAAAGAAATTTTACCAGTTGGAAACTAGTAATTTATGATTTCCAAATCAAGTTTATTTACATATTTTACATACTTACTACCCTAAGCCTGGTCTTTCAAAAGCGTATCTTGTATCTTATTTGCTCAAGAAATTAAATAATTGGCTATTTTCTTTGTTTTTAAGACTTCAAGTCCCAACTCCCCCTTAGCCTCAGTGTCCCTTGTAGTCTGGCTCAGTCAGTCTGGTCTCTCCATTGCATGCCCCCCAGTATTTAGTTCAGCAAACATTTATATAGTATGTACTGTAGAGGCCATGTTTTATAATTAAAAATATGTTACACTGTGGTGATGTTGCTATGGTGATGTGCAGCCTGGTTCCTCAAGCAAGGCCTTAGAGTTATAAAAACATACTGACTTTCAAACTTTTTTTTTTGAACTGATAAAAGAGTGCTCAAATACCATAAATAATTTTACTCTTAGTGATATCTAACAAAATGTTGAGCAACTTTTTAAAAAATATATACAATTACTAACAACCAAAACATTACATTCCCTGGATTTACAGGGCAGTTGCCTTATGATCCAGCAGTTCCCCTTTTGGGAATATATCAGAAGAAACCTGAAGTACTAATTCAAAAGAATATATGCACCCCTATGTTCATTGCAGTGTTGTTTACAGTAGCCAAGATTTGGACACCATCCAAGTATCCATCACTAGACGAGGGAATCCAAAAAGTGGTGGTAGATTTACACAATGGAGTACTAAATGGCTTAAAACAGGAGATCTTAACTTTTGTAATAGTAGGGCTGAACCTACAGGGCATGCTGTGTGAAATAAGGCAGTTAGAGAAAAACAGATACCATATGACTTCATTTATATATGGAATCTAATGAACAAAATAAAAAAAATGGAAGCAGACTCTTAGATAACAGAATACAGACTGACAGCTGTCAGGGAAGAGGTGTTAAGGGCTGGGTGAAAAAGGTAAAGGGATTAGCCTCACAAATTGGCAGTTGCAGAGTAACCACACAGGTGTGGATTGCAACATGGAGAATATAGTCAGTAAGTTGAGATAACAGGGTATGGGGTGAGGTGGGTGCTTGGGGCAGTTAGGGGACCGCTCTGTAGAGTGCATGGTTTTCTGGCCAATTATACGTATGTCTCAAACTGGTGCAGAATGGTATTGAATGTAAACTCTGGTTGAAAAAAATTTCAGTTCACTGAAAGGATTTCATGACTGATGAACAGGGTATATCAGGCAGTTGGAAAGTTGAATTTAGGGTTAGTAGTTTGACTGCTTAGCTACATTTTTTACAGTGTAATTTGATACATTTTGGCAAGTGTACACAACTGGGTAAACAACCATGAGAATCAGGATAGAGAACGTTTCCATCACTACTCCTGCCCCTTTCCAGGCAGCCCCCCTTCCACCGAGCTCCTGAGAACCAGTGATCTGCTTTCTGTCACAATGATTTCACCTCCTTTAGAATTTTTTATAAAGTGAACTAATTCTATAGATAGTCTTCATTTTCTGCTGTTTTTCTTGTAGCATAATACTTTTGAGATTCACTCATTTTGTTTCCCAGTAGTATTCCACTATGTGGCTGTACATACTAGGGTTTGTTCATCTCTTCACCAGCTGATGGACATTTGGACTATGTCTAGGTTGGGGCTATTATGAAAAAACCTCATTTTTTTAAACAAGTTTTCTGTGAACATGTTTTCATTTCTTTTGTTAGTAGCTAGGGAGTAGAATTGCTGGGTTATGTGGTAAGTGTATACATATTTAAATTTATAAGAAACTGCCAAAAAAGTTTTTCCAAAGATGTTATTTTTATTTTTAGAGAAAGGAGAAGGGAGGGAGAAAGAGAGGAAGAGAAACATCGATGTGTGAGAAACATGGATTGGTTGCTTCTTGCATACCCACAACTGGGGACCTGGCCTGCAGCACATGTGCCTTGGCAGGGTATTGAACAGGTGACCTTTTGGTTTGTAGGCCTGTGCACAGTCCACTGAGTCACACCTGCCAGGGCAGCTAAACTGTTTTCCTACATGGCTGTACCATTTCTAGCTCCCACCAGCAATATAGGAGATAATTCAGTCATGTCAAACCCTCACTATCACTTGGTATTCCAGTACATGTATAGTGGTGACCCATTATGGTTTTAATATTCATTTCCCTAAGTAGTGATATTGGACCTCTTTTCTTGTGTTATTTTGCCATCTCTGTATTTTTTTTTGGTAGAGTATCTTCAAATTTTTGTGTATTTTTGATGATGCACTGAAATTTATCCTGGTGTATGTGGTGTGTGGAATAAATTCAGTGTTTTTTTAATATAGCAATTCAGTTCTTCCCAAACCACATATTAAAACGTCCACTTTTCCCGTGGTGTGAGTTTCCACTTTTATCGTAAACTCAATTTGTTGATAATTATTTGGATCTGTTTCTAATTTTTTTTATCTTATTCCTGTGAAATTACAGTTTTCTGAGTCCTAACTAATAGTACTTTAAAGATATCCTAATCTCCTATTTCGTGACTTTGTCAGACCTGTATCAGTAACCTGAATAATGTTTTCAGAACATGTTATAACTTCTCTTTTTTTAAACATTAGTTAGTAGCAGTGAAAATCATACTTTTGTTTTGTTGTTCAGGGGTTTTATTTGTTAAAATATTGGCACTCTAAATCGCAATTTTGGGAAAAGCAAAGCTTGATGAAATTAGTGATGCTTATTATTATCTGGGTTTAAAAGATGTTGTTTCATAAAATCTGACTTTATTTCAAGTACTTGTTAGCCCAGTTCTCATGCAATTTTCTCCCTACTTCATGTAAAAGGAGAGAATTACTTTCACATGTTTACATTAATTTGGAAGTGAGATCTGGGAAGAGATAGGGAATTCAGTCCCACATTCTTCATATAAGTATAACATAAAATCAATATCTTTTCATTTATTCCCCTTAGATATAAAAAGCTTATAATTTATAGAAACTTTCAAAAAATAGGCCTCTTTTTGGTTGTCTTTTGCTGTTCTTATTTAAAGTTTATTTATTTTTAGAGAGAGGGAGAGAAACATTGATGTGAGAGAGAAACACTGAGATTGGTTGACTCTTGCTTGTGGCCTGATCAGGGACTGCACCCACAACCCACGCATATGCCCTGAGCACCGGTGATCCTCTGCTTTGCAGGACGGCACCCAGCCAACTGGGCCTCACCAGTCAGGGCCGCTAGTACTTACTTAAAAATAACTCTTTCTCCCTTAAGGATACCAGTCATTTATGTGCTTAAGAGAATTATTAATCTTTGCAAGAAGCAGAAATAGAAAATGCCTTTGTTCACCTTTGTCTGTTAACTCTCTTCTTTTTTGCTTTCATCCTTTTTTATTTCTCATCATTTCCACCAAGTCATTTATCTAGTATATTTATTCCAGTTGTATAAGATACCTTAAAGAATTTTAGGATGCTGTTGTTAAAAGAACGGTGCAGGTCGCTAGAAGAACTTTAGAGGGGAGTCGTTATTCATCAGGTAATCCCTATTCTAAAAGTGGCCTGGAATGTAAGACCGAACTCTCCACAGAGATAGTGTGTATGATGAATAGGTTCCCAGGTCAGTGGGCTGTGCCATGGAAAAGAACATTCAGAATTTTAACCTGGGAGCCACAGTCCATCTATCTCCCTGATTTGTCTCATCTTGGTAACTCATTCATTCATTTATCAAACATTTACTGAAGAGCTTCTTTTTTTCTTTTAAGGTGCTGGTAAGGGAATTTACATTTATTGAGGGAGTGAAAGGAGGGAAGGTTAGTGTTGAAGGGCTGGATCCCAGAAATGAAAACAAAGATAAACAACATCCCAGTGCTCAAGGAGTTCATGGCTACCTGACTCAACTCTTACTTTTTATCTGTACTGTTCTGTGATTTAAGAATTCGAGCTTTATGCTACTGACATTCGATCCTCTGCTCAGGAATTTTTGCAGTCCAGGTACTGGTGAAAGGGGTGATTGCTTTCACAGAGTAGAAGACTAGAGATGAGACCACTCTTTATTCTTTGCAAGTCTGTATTGTCCTCAACCCCTATGGTAGGTTAAATAGTTGATTCTTGTTTCAGTTCTACATGCTGAAGAATTTCTTTACCTAATTCCCTCTGCTATTCTAGGACCCCCATCATACAGTTTTCATTTGTGGTTTTATACATTTTAATGTTAACCAGAGTAAATGCGCTGTCATAGCTATTTTTCTTAAAGTAATTTTTCTGTATGTCTTATGTATTTGTGCATTGAGATAAATTGCCCTACTTTCCAAATAAATTCCCTCAATATTTTGTTGAGATTTTTATTCAGTTTATACATTGATTTACAGACTTTTGACACCTTCACAATATTTTTCTCAATTTAAGAAGTTTTTAATTTATATTAATTTAATTTATATAAGAATAGTTTTAAATTTATATTTATTTATATAAAACTCACTGAAATTTTATAGTTTTTTTAATAAAGTGTTTTAGTTTTTTATTTAGGTTACTTTTAGAATTACATAATCTTAATCGGCTGTTGATTTTACTTTGGGAAGCTGTTTTTGCTCATTGAAAAACCATCTTAAGAAACTTAAGAAACTTATTTTAATTCTAAAATATTTTTAAGTTATATTCTTGACAGAATTGTATCATCTGACGTGTTGGAGTTTTGCCTTCTTCTAATGCTGAAATTTCTTATTTTTCTTACCTAGCTGCATCAGATAGTCCTTCCAGAGTGATGTTAACAGCTCTGCTGATAGTGGACATTAATGCCTTACGTCTGATTTTGCTTTTAAATTTTGTCAGTATTTTATCATTAAGCATAATGCTCTGTTGGTTTGAGAAAGTTTTTTTTTAAGTCCTGAGAGTTTCTTTTTCTAATCAGGACTAATTTTTTTAAACTGTCAATAACCTTTACTAAATTTCTGCACTGATTCTATTTTCTACCTGGGAAATATGTTGTTTGATTAGTGACTCCACTTTTGATCTTGTCCCCGTTAATCTGTACTGTGAATTGCCATCTACAGGTTCTTTTCTCAAAATCAGTTTGCTCATGTTTTACTTATATTCCAGGGATTGTTGGACTTTCCGTGTTGTGTAGTGAAAAGTTCACACTTCTCAGGATATTTATATTATTTATGTTTCTTTGTGGTCAGAGCATATACCTTTGTCAAGAACTGTGGCAGCTCTGATACCTTATCCTCCTTGCAGGCTCACATGTTAACCTACCATAGTTTTATGGATCCTCGTAGAAGACATGAGACTTCTGAGTCAGAGTCAGGGACAGTTAATTACTCATAGCAATTTCAGTAGCCACAGTTATCATCATTTTTCTTGTACCAGCTGTCCACACCCCAGTTCCTATAGGGTTACCTGGCTAGGGCCAGGTGACATCAGTACACACAGTTTCATTACGGGAGAGGACCCCGAACATTCTCTGGAATCTCAGCCTGCTTGTTTCTCTAATTCACCCCTTCTCTTCTTCACAGTTTTTTTCCCCACATCATCCTAATTTAAGACTCCCTCTCAGCTCCCGTATCCCCCATTGTGGACCTTGTGTCTTTGAGTGTGCTGCTTACGTCCTGGGTTGCCCCTGTTGCAGGCACTCCAGTGATTATCCTTGGTTTGCACAGTGCTCTCTGTCTTTTTTTTCTCTTTGGAGAATTTGTAAGTCCTCTTGTTTTTGCTGTTATTCTGTGCTTTGGTCTCTGTCTTAGTATTTGTAGAGTGCCTGCGGGGATATTTATTTTCTTGTCTCTCACAGAACCCTTTACGGCAGTGTAGGGGTTAGGATGTGTTCAGTTGTAAGGAACAGATAATCCTCTCTAATGGATGTAGTTTTGTTTCTGATTATGGGTTTTTTGGGTTTTTTTAAACATGTAAAAATTCTGGAGATAGATTAAGCTGGTGTTGATTAAGCTTTTTAGCAACACTTTTTCCTGTAAGTTTTTCCATGTGTTCTTCCCACCAGTTGAAATTCTCTTGTTCTATAATATATCTGCAGTTCCCAGTTATACACTTCCTTTAAATTATAAGACTCTTTCAGAGTCTTTGTCGAACACTTACTCCGTAGGTTAAAAAAAAAAAAAATCTCGTATGTACTCACAGGTACAAATAAGCTAGAAAATGGCCTTTATATGCTAGCATATATATATATCTTATCTTCCCTGTAGACTGTAAATTCCATGTCTGTGGTGTATATTTTGTGGTCAGAGCATATACCTTTGTGGTCTTTAAACAAACCTTGAGAAAAGACATTGTGAATATGGAGGTTTGGGTTTTGAGCAAGTAATTTAATTTATAGGCATTAAATGTATATATTGCTGAAAGAAACACCTTTATTATATAAATTAGTTTCTGAATGTACAAACATTTTAATACTGTCAAGTGTATCTTCACATACTACCAAAGCTTTCTATTAATATTATGTAAAATAAAATGAAAACTTTTTTCTTTCAGTGCTTAGATGAATACGAGGATGATGAAGCGGGGCAGAAGGAGAGAAAACGAGAAGACGCGGTGACACAACAAAACACCATGCAGAATGAAGCTGTCAGCTTATTAGATCCGGGCAGTTCCTATTTGCTGCAAGTGAGTTTTTAAAATACTAGGATGTCACTAGCTATTTCAACAGTAATTTGTAAGTCACTGTTAATAATTTCTCTAGTTTCATTTTGGTTGCATCAGCTCCATTAAAATATTTTCAAGGAATTTAATTACCAGTTTTCTTTGTATCTGAATACTTTTGACTTAAGCAGTCTTTGGTCTTTATTTCATGATCGATGAATAGTTGCTGACTGACTACTAAGCAGGTATAAACAGTATCAATGGTAAAAATAACCAAGAATAATAATTATCTCTTTGCTCTTAAAAAAGTGAGAATTAGAAAGTTTAAGTGAGTGTACTGTTCTGTTCTACCTTGATACTTGTTTTAGAATTGTGTAGCAAATGAAGAGTTGAACAGCAAATTTCTACGAAGTCAAATGTTTAAACATAGTAAGAGGCAAAATTGTGAATTGCTAGAAAGCTCTGTATTTTTGTATAATTATAAAATTCAACTCAGTTTTAAATTAGCTGTTATTTTTAATTCTTATACACAGAAAATTGGGAGTTGATTGTATTGGGATGCTTCAGTATAAAGTAAATCACTTTGCAGAATTATTTAATACAAGCTAAGTTGGGAATGATCTTGACATAACCTAATCTTAAATTATTTGATGACATTTTGAGACCTTAAGCTAATGTGTTGTCTTTTCAGAGTTCCAGTTTTGACTTTTTAAATTTTATTGATACCACTTTAAAAGGAGTTTCCAATACAATCTCCCCATTTTATTGATGAAAAAAATGAAATGTAACTTGTCTATTAATTTGCAAGGTAATGATAAATAGACTTTTAGTAGAGAGAGTGGCAAAATATTTTGAAGTGGTAATGTGCAGGTGCAAAACTTCTTTCTCCTCTGCTCTTTGAGGCAGATGTATTGACATGAAGAACCATGGAGTGATATAGGTCTGTTTCCCTGTACCCAAATTGCCACTACTAGGACAGGTAGTACCTATCATAAATAACATGGTGTAAGCTAACAAGCAGTGTTTCAGCATCTGTGTAACTGTTCATAGTCTAAAATATCTTTGTATCTTTGTCTAACAAAAATGAAATTAAACCTAGGCCTGTCCCACCTGGAGAGTATTATGCTAAATGAAATAAGCCAGTAAGAGAAAGTTGCCATATGATCTTACTTATATGTGAATAAAATGAACAAAATAAACTAACAAAATAGAAACAAACTCATAGATACAGAAAAAAGATTGGCAGCTGTCAGAGGGGAGGGGAGATGGGGAGCTGAGTGGAAAAGCTGAAGTGATTAAGCAAAAAAAAACAAAACAAACTCAGACACAGACAACAACAGTATGGTGCTTGCGAGAGGGAAAGAGGCATGGTGGGTAGAAGAGGGTAAAGTGGGCATAAATTGTGAAGGAAAGAGACTTGACGTTGGGTGGTGAACACAAAATATTGTATACAGATGATGTATTACAGAATTGTACACTTGAAATCTATATAATTTTATTACCGAATGTCACCCCAATGAATTCAATTTAGAAAAGGGTGAAAAAAGAGAAAAAAAAATTTTTTTTTCTGTGAGTCCTGGTGCCTGGATGCAAAATACATGAACAGTGCTTAATTTAGCCTGATTTTTAATTTTTTTTAAAGTGTAGCTCTTGATTTTAATTTGTCTCATTGCTGATGATGATCACCTTGGTCATGTGATTAAGGTGATATTTACCAGACTTTACTTCTTAATAAATATTTTGTGAAATTAACAATGAATCTGCTGTACCCTGACTGGTGTGGGTCAGTTGGTTGGATTGTTGTCCTGTAACCAAAAAGTTTTGGGTTCAGTTCTTGACCAAGCACATGCCTGTGTTGTATTTCTGTCCCTGGGCAGGGCACATTTGATCCCTGACCCAGGTGTGTATGGGAGGCAACGGATCATTGTTTCCTTCCTCTCTGTCTAAAAGCAATGAAAAAAATGTCCTCAGGTGAGGATTTAAAAAAAAAAAAAAAAAGGGTTTTCCTTATGTGACCTAGTTATTCCACTTCTGGGGATTTATCCAAAGAAACCCAAAACACTGATTTGAAAGAATATATCGACCCCTGTGTTCATTGCAGCATTGTTTACAATAGTCAAGATATGGAAGCAACCCCAGTGCTCAACAGTGGAAGAGTGGGTAAAAAGGTGGTTGCACACATATATGAGTATAATGGAATATTACTTGGTCATAAAAAAGAATGAGATTTTTACCATTTGCCACAGCATGGATGGACCTAGAGGGTATTATGTTCAGTGCAATAAACAGGGAAAGGCAAATACCATATGATTTCACTACAGAACAAAATAAACAGAATTGAAACAGACTCATAGATGCAGAGAGTGAACTGGTGGTTGCCAGAGTTGAGGTCAGGTTGGAGGACTGGGTGAAAAAGTGAAGGTATTAAAAAGGACAAATTGGTATTTAGAAAATAGTCATTGGGAATGTAAGAAAAACATAGGGAATATGGTCCATAATATTGTGATAACTATGTATGGTGCCAGTTGGGGTACTGGAAATGTCAAGGGGAACACTGTGTGAAATATATGATTGTCTAACCACTAAGCTGTACACTTGAAAGCAATACAAAATAAAATTGAAAGGAAAAAAAGCTAAGCATTTTGTGGCTAAGTTTTGAGAACCATGTAGATATCTTAATCTTCATCAGATTATCTTTTCATTTATCTGTTATACATCTATTAATCTGCATGTATCTCTTGTATTTATTATATAACTGTTAATGTCTATATATCTTTATCAAGTCACTATTGCCTAGTTTATTTGACGGCTTAATAGCTTTTCTCATGTAGGGGTTTCAGTGTTCCAATACCCAGGTTTGGATCACTGTATTTATTCCCCGCCTTGCTCTGCCTCACCTAATGGCTCTAGGACTGAATTGTTCAGGAAAGAAGGGAATTTCTGAATTTTTCCTTTTTTAATCTTTGTAAATTTGATAAAATTCTTGTTTTACTTTTTATTTTTTAGTTATTTTATCAATTATAACTATGAATATGAATGCAGATATTTTGCTCTGCATTCATCTTCAGCAATTTGTCTTGCTATATTACATATACCAAGGTATTTTAAGTTATTCTTGAAAGCCAGTTAGCATGTTATGCCATAATTTTACTGAGGGCTGTGGTTTTGTTGATAATTAGTTGACTTTAATAACTTAAGTATTATTTTGCTACATTCTCTTGGGCCTGTATTTGTCTGATCTTATATCACATGTGTTTTTGTATTTGCTTATACTTGACTAGTTCTGATTAGCTACTGGACCTGTAAAGACAGTGTTTATGGGATTTCCTTATTCTCAACATGAATATAGTAGAATGTTTTGTTTAAACTTATACAAAACAGTTTGTGTGTTGCCAACATTTTCTAAGCTTTGCATACATCTCCCCCCCATCCTGCCCCACTTTAGTAATATAAACCATCCCAATGCAAGGAAGATTATTTCAGGAAAAGTATATTTTAAATCAGTTGTATAACAGGCTTTGGGATTATTGGAAGCTGTAATTACATAGTCTTTGAAACAAAATTTTAAGACCAGTATCAGTCTTAGCAGTTATTTTTTTTACAAGGAGTTTCAGTGACACTGTTATTTTTCCTCCCCCATCCACACATTTAGAATTTAATTAACAGTACTTACTGAGTTTTCACCTTCTGCTTGAAAATCTTTGTGGCCACAGAAATACAGAGGCTTCTAGTTAAAAAAAAATTTAAGGTGGAGTTTATATTTGTGTAGAATTTTATTTTGATGTCTAGAAAAAATTTTCCTCCTTAAAATTATAAGGGATTCTTTCGCTATTCTGTCTGTTGATTTTGTCTTTTCTATCTAACATTTCTTATTCAAGACATGGCTAATTTTCTCTTTTAGGAAAGGTTATATAGAGATCACTTTAAACTCCATATATAATTGTTGATTTTGAAAACACATGAAAAGCAAACTACCATCCTTTTAAATTGCTACTAATATAATCTATATAACTTGGGGAATATTTCATTGTTAAGAAATGTAATTTGAGTACCAGAATCACTGTGCAGTAATACTTAGCTGCAAAATGGACAATTTAATAAAAGACTATATTCAAATCTACCAGTAAAGAAAAAAGTTAAGTGTTGTCTGCCTGTGTCAGAATTTTAACTATTTACGTATTAGTTATATAGAAATAAGTTTAAATTCTAATTGTTTTACACATCTTGGACTTAAGCATGGAGTGATTTGATCAAGTATATTAGAGTATGTCTAACTTCTCATGGAATGATTTGATCAAGTATGTCTTTCTAGCTCTATAGAAAGTACTGTATAAAACTTAGTTGAGGTAAGTTTTAAGGACCAGTTTTCTTTTAAAAAAACTGTAAGAAATGTAGAAAACTGGTATTATTTAGCTTTCTATTAGTATACTTAACTGGGGAGTTATCTGATACTGACTTTAATTTACAGTTGGGCCAAAGTATAAAATTAGTATAATGTCACTGTCATTTAGTGTTGCTGAAGATGTTCTTCATTTCACATTTCTGTATTTGTTAAAATTCTACTCTAAAACTGTGTTTGTTGACGTTTTACTGCTCTAAGGAAAATGCCCATTTTAAGCCTCAGGTTTTTTATATCATTTCAACCTGTACACTGGTAACCCTCAAATCAGTAAGTCCAGTAAGGGCTATTTTCATCAGCAGTTCTGTTTACTCCATTTCAGTAAAAGGTAGTCTGGGTAATCAAGTTGATGTCATGTTTTGAAATATTTTGGTTACAATGAAAATGAAAGATGTTTTGGAACTTAGGACATTATTAGCATTTTTTTCAAATGCATATTTAGACACAGGTATCATTTAAGGTATAAGCTTTAGTTTTAGTTCATATCGAATGAGATTAGGGAATTTTATAAAAGAAAACCTTTATAAAATGTTAGTTGAACCACTTTTGTCTAACTTTTGGGAATTAAGTTCCATATGAAACCATTATCAGATTTCAATAAAATGTATCTTGAGTGGATGCACATAGCTTAATATTTCTTTCTGCTTTATCTGAATAACCAGTGATTAAACATTTAATCTAGTCATTATGGTTTCAAAAATAATTAAAAAACTAAATTTTATAAAGTATATCCTTTGTTGTTATTCACTAGAGATTTCATAGTTTTATAAATAAGAGGTCTGTTACATGTTTGTTGTACAGAGTACCAAGATTCATAAACTTTATCTTTAGGGGCTGCCCCATTAATAACAGGTAGATAAAGAACCTCTAAAGCAGTGATTTTCAACCTTTTTCATCTCATAGCACACACAAACTAATTACTGAAATTCTGGGGTACAACAAAAAATCTATTTTTTGCTTATCTGACAAAAATAGGTTTAATTTCAACTCATTCACAGCTGATATCTGTTGTGTTGGTTGTTGTCATTTTTTGATTTGACATTGTAAAGGAAGTCAGTGCCCGTGAATAGTCAGGTATTGTATGTTTTAATAATTTTGCAGCACACCAATTGAAAATTGCTAGTCAAAAGTTTACTTGCTATGCTTTTGTGACTGTCCCTGCTGTAAGAACAGTTGATACCAGGGGTGGGGGTGTGGGGTGGGGGTAGAGAGTAAAATGTCTTGGGACCAACTGTCAAAGCATGGCTGGCCCAGAGGTAATCCTGTTAAGTTGTCAAGCCCACACACAAGGGTACTTCTAGTACCCTGTCACCTGGTTACTTGTAGTAATTAGTTAATTAGTCTAGTAATTAGCACAAGAAGGAGCTGTGCTAATTTGTTTTACCCACTTTCATCATTTAATTTCCACAGTCCTGTAAAAATAGACATTGTTGGTTTTCCTTTTTGAAAATGAGGAAAGTGAGACTGATAGAAGTTCAATAACTTACCCACAGTACTGGGACTTGGCTAAATCCTGCACTTAACCACATGGTTTGCTGTACTGTTTCCCCACATTACGTCTTTTACTGCACTGCACAGTCAAGTTGGATTTGCTGTTTTAGTCATTTTATAAACAGAGATTATTCACCTGACTTCAGTCATTATCAGAAACTCTTTAATTGTAGGGTCTCTCTTAGAGACTTTTAATAATTAACTAGAAAAAAGTGTCATCAGTGTTTAAAAAAACTCACCATTTAATTTTGGCAGGTTTTATGAAAATGATACTGTAAAAATATTGGGAGAGCCTGGGCTATTAAAAGACTGAATAGAGAAATTACTCTCTGGTTTTGCTGTAAGATAATTTTCCCTCCTCAATGGTTAATGTTTACTTACAACAATTTTTGTTGATACTTTAGAATCAGCATTAAAAATACTTCTATTTTTAGCTGCCTTTAAAAATAAGGAATGATTACTCTATATATGTGGTGAATTGTAGCCTTTTAAAAAATTGAGTGCATAAAACAGAATAGAAGGGATTATAATTGTTGGATATTTTATTGTTCATTGACTTTCAAAAATATTTAAAGCTGATGGTTGCTGAACGATGCTTCCTTTGTCCATTTTCTTAGTTTTTAAAATACTTTAAAAATAGAGTTTTTAAAAAGTGATTGGTTTTGTTTGAAATATCAGATGTAAAGTCTTGTTTTTTTTTGACAATCTTTGCAAATTTTTAAAAGTAATGGTAATTGCTTCAAATTATTTTCTTTCAAAATTAAATATTGTCTATCAGCTGTTTTATATGATCTGGAATTATGTGCCTGTGCACACACCCAAACTGATATCATTATTTTTACTTCACAGGAGCCTTCTAGAACAGTTTCAGGCAGATACAAAAGGTAAGAATCCTTACGTTATGACTTACAGCATATTGTAGACATGAGTGTAATGTCTGTCTCACTATGGCTTAACAAACTAGAACTGTTTCAAGCAGCTTTTTGAAAAAAAAGAAACCTTTATATTGTGATCTTAAAAAGAAATTACACTGTAGGCAGGAGTGTAATGTCTGTCTAAACAAGACATATTCTGGCATACTGTGCAGTCTTTGAAATAGTGTACACAGTGAGTTCATATGGACCTGATGAACTTAGCAGAATAAAAACTTAGAATCATTTTCCCTTATGTATTTACTTATTTTTTATTCTGTTTTACTGATCGTGCTATTACAGTTGTCCTGATTTTATTCCCTTTGCTCCCCTCCACCCAGTGCCCCCATATTCCCTCAGGCAGTCCTCATACCGTAGGTTCTTCGGCTACTCTATTTTCTATACTGTACTTTACATCCCGTGGCTTTTCTGTAACTACCTATTTGTACTTAATCCCCTCACCTCTCCACCTATCCCCCTAAAACCCTCTCCCATCTGGCAACCATCAAAACACTCTTTGTATCCATGATTCTGTCTCTGTTCTTTTGTTTGTTTAGTTTGTTTTTTTAGATTCAGTTGTCGATAGATATGTCTTTATTGCCATTTTATTGTTCATAGTTTTCTTCTTCTTCAACAACTCCCTTTAACATTTCATGTAATAATGGTTTGGTGATGATGAACTCCTTTAGTTTTTTTCTTGTCTGGGAAGTTCTTTATCTGTCCTTCGATTCTAAATGATATCTTTTCTGGATGGAGCAGTCTTGCCTGTAGGTCCCTACTTTTCATGACTTTGAATATTTTTTGCCAATCCTTTCTAGCCTGCAGTTTCTTTTGAGAAGTCAGCTGATAATCTTATGGGAACTCCCCTGGTAACTAACTGCTTTTCTCTTGCTGCTTTTAGGATTCTCTCTTTATTTTTAACCTTTGGCATTTTAATTATGATGTGTCTTAAAGTGGGCCTCTTTTCATCCATTTTGTTTGGGACGCTCGGTGCTTCCCGGACTTGCATGTCTATTTCCTTCACCAAGCTAGGGAAGTTTTGTTTCATTACTTTTTCAAATAGATTCCTAATTACTTGCTCTTTCTCTTCTCCTTCTGGCACCCTTTTGTTATGTATGTGGGAATGCTTGACGTTATCCCAGATGCTACTTACACTATCCTCATTTTTTTCGATTCTTTTTTTCTTTTTGTTGTTCTGATTGGTTGGGTTTTGCCTCCTTATGTTCCAAATCATTGATCTGATTCTTGGCTTCATCCACTCTACTATTATTTTCCTATAAATTGTTCTTTATTTCAATTAGTTTATCCTTCATTTCTGACTGGATTGTTTTTATGCTGTTCCTTATTGCTAAGTTCCTTGAGCATCCTTATAAACAGTGTTTTGAACTCTGCATCTGATAGATTGTTTATCTCCATTTTGTTTAGTTCCTTTTCTGGATTTTGATCTGTGCTTTCACTGGGGCCATGTTTCTTCATCTTTTCATTTTGGCAACCTCCCTGGGTTTGTTTCTATTTGTTAGGTAGACCTATGACTCCCTGTCTTTATAGCATGGCCTGATGTGGTAGGTGTCCTATAGGGTCCAGTGGCACAACCTCTCCTATCACCCAAGCTGGGTACTCAAGGTGCACCCTTCATGTTGGCTGAGTACACCTTCCTATTTTAGTTGAGCCTTGGTTGCTACTGACAGGTCAATGGGAGGAATTTACCTAGGCCAGTTAGCTGTAAGACCTGACTGTGACCACTGACCACCAACCTTCACCCTCTGTGGAGGATCATGTGTGCAGGGGCAGAGTAGTGGTGCTCCACTGTGGTCTGTAACTGTCCACTGGATGAGCAGGCCCAGGGGTTTCCAGGGTGGCGCAGGCCAAGGTCAGCCCCCCCCTATGTTTTTCTTGGGGCCACCCTTCCTGAACTGTAAAGCAATCAGTCTTGAGATGGCTGCTACTTGTGCTGGTCTTGGAGATTCCCAGGGAAAGCCAAGCCATGAACCTAGGCTGACTGCTGCCAGGGCTGGGCCTGGGGCCACTTAGCAAGAGGTACAGTGGCTGGGGGCTCACTGAGGCCAACTATTGCTTGTTTGAAAGGATTTTGGAAGTTATGAAGCATGAGCCCTAACCAGCCATTTTACATATGGAAAAACCACTGTTAATAACTGTAAGTTGGGTGGGACAGAGCCTTAAGGGATCCCCAGGGTGAGGCAAACAGTGTGAACCAGGTTGATGTAGTGTCAGATATGGCACCCAACTGCTGGCTGTGTGGCTCTGGGGGAGGGTTCAGAAAAGGAAACTTGGCCTCTACCCACCTGTCTGTCCGGGAGAAAGCTGTTGCCCAGCTCTCGCCTTGATGCCAGACACTTCAGTTCCTCTCTGTCTGCCACTGGGGCCTTTCAAGCTGCTACCCTGGTGCAGGATCTCAGAGGGAGTGAGTCTGAGTAAGTCCATGCATGGGTTCTTTAAGAGGAGCTGCTTGGGACTCTAGAAGTTTCTTCCACCAACTGAGTCCCTGCTGGTTTGTGCAGCCCCAAGTTATGGGTACTTATCTTCCTGGCACTGGAACCCTGGGCCAGGGGTGTGGGTGGTCTGGTGTAGGGTGGGACCCCTTGCACCTGAGATATCCCTTCCGAATTTTTATCCACCACACGTGGATGTGGGATCAACCCATTCCTCATCTCTACCTCTCCTACCAGTCTGGAAGGATGTGGTTTCGTTAATTCCATTGTTGTCAGACTTCCATTCAACTTGATTTCTGACAGTCCGGAGTGATGATTGTTCTATAATTTAGTTGTAATTTTGATGTGGTTTGCGAGGAGGCGAGCCATGTTTACCTATGCCTCCATATTGACTAGAAGTGCCCCTTACACATTTAAACATTGAAAATACCACCTGTATTAGTTAGCTTCAGCTACCATAACAAAAATATTAGAGACAGGATTGCTTAAACATAAATTTATTTTCTTAAAGTTCTGGAGGGCTTTAACTTCCAAGATCAGTTTGCCAGCATGGTCAGGTTCTGATAAGGGTTCTCTTTCTGACTTTCAGATTAACTGCCTTCTTACTGTGTCCTCAAATGTTGGAGAGAAAGGTTGCCTTCGCACATGTCTCTTTTTATAAAGATGCTAATTCCGTTGTTAGGGCCCTACCCTTGTGACCTCATCTGAACCTAACCACGTTCCAAAAGCTCTGCTTTCAAATATATCATTGCATAGGGTGGTAGGACCTCAGCATGTGAATTTTTTTTTCAGGTTGCTACAACAAAGTAGCACAGACTGGGTAGCTTATAGACAGCAATTATTTCTCACAGTTCAGGAGGCTGGAAGTCAGAGATCAGAGTGCCACTTTGGTCAGGTTCTGGTCAAGACTCTCTTTGTGTTGCTGACTGACAACTTCTTACTCTGTCCTCACATGGTGGAAAGGGATAGGGAGCTCTGCAGTGTCTTTTATAAGAACTCTAATTCCATTCATGAGGGCTTCAGATTTGTGACCCGAGCACCTCCCCAAGACCCCACCTCCTAATACCATCACATGGGGCATTAGGATTTGACATATGAGTTTGGGAGGCGGTGGTGGTGGGACACAGACACTCAGACCATAGCAAGTCCATAGCACCACCTGTGTGCAATGAGTGATGCTTTTACTAGAAAATGTATTTGAGTGTGTGTGCACATGTGTAGAAGACAGTCAGAATGAGGTATCAGAAGTTGTTTAATGGAGATGCCTGGGATATTCTCTTCCTTCTTCCCTGTTGAAGCCATAAAGGTTGTAGAAGATATGATCATACTTATGCTAATAATTATAGAATAATTGTAAATCTTATCAAGTGTATATAATGCTCAATGTGCTGTGCATAGAGGTCTCATTCAAGTCTCATAGTTATCTTATAAGGTCCAGTATTTACTTTCATTTCATAGATGAGTGATTAAAGAGGTGGAATAATTTTGTTGGGTTACAAAGCTAGTCAACAGCAGAAACTAGATTTAAACTCAGGCATCCCGACTCCAGAACCTACGTGCTTACACAAGACCAGTTCCCTAGATTTATACATGTAAAACCTTTGTTTTCTTCTACTTGTATGTTAAAAGTTTAAAATATTTAGTTAAAAGTTTTGGTTATTAGATTCCATCTAAAATAAAACATTGATTAAGAGGAACTCTAATAGTTAATACTAAGTTATATACAAATAAAATTTAAGTTTGAATTTTTACAATGGACCATAATGCCTGTTAGTGGTAGGAAGAGATAAGAAGGCCAAGATAATCAACAGTTAAATAAGAAGGTCTGAAACTGTTTTCATTGAACCCTTAATATGTTTGCCACAGCTACTGCTTTTATTTTCATTTCTGTATAATTTTGATTTAGATATAATGAATCCTGGGGTGCTTTTAAACTTCTAACATTTATGCATTGCTTTGCCATTTTTACATAACATGAATAGTTTGAAACTGGAAAGAATCTTTTCTTCTTTTGCAAGAAATCATTGCCAGTCAAATAGCTTTGATTTGTCCTATTTTGCAGCCACATTCTCATACCAAAAAGTTTTTATCAGTTTTGATTTGGACAATAAAGATAAACTTAACTTGTCAATGTTTTGGTATGAATTGTATACATATTTAGTTCTTATTTAATAGTAAATCTTAAATCATGATTGGCACTTTTCAGATTTCTGTTATTTTTATAAAAATTTTATTTTTCAATTATAGTTAATGAACAATAGCATATTGGTTTCGGTGTACAATGTAGTGATTAGACATTTATATACCATCTGATGCCATGCATCAGATTTGTGTTCAATTAGAATTAATACACGAATAGTTTCCTTGTAAATACTTATCAGGAACTTCACATCTCGGTGTTAAATGGGGAAGAAAATTGGTTTACAGTGGTGTATGTTTTTATTTTTAAGCTTTTTTTAAAAGACCATTATTTTACTTGTGATCTGCTCATATATTTGTACTTTTTGTTTTCGTAGCCTAGAGTGTGTGGTTTCCTTTTCAGCTTTCAGAGGTTTAACCATGTTTAATATTGTTATAAAACAAAAAATAATTTTAAAAAAATTTCTAGTCATTATCCATATGGCTCACAGCAACTTATAGTTGGAATACTGTCCACAAAGAAAAGAAAGATACTTAAACATAAAACCTAGAATCTGTATCTGAAATGATCAATTCCTTATCTAGAGGAATTCATTATATTGTACATCAATAGTTGATTATTTTTATTAACCTGTCAGCATGTTGTACCAATGACTAAAGCATGGATGTTTTTTTGATTGGTGCATTGTCCGTTAAACCAAAGGGTCACAGGTTTGATTCCCAGTTGGGCATGTGTGGGCGGCAGCTGAGCACTCGTTCTCTCTCTCTTTCTCTCATTCTCTCTCCCTCTCTCCCCCTTTCTCTCTCTGGAATCAATGGATATGTCCTTGGATGAGGATTAAAAAATTTTTTTAAAAACAATGAATGGGTTAAAGGATAGAAATTTGATACCATATGTTAGAAAATATTTTTAGTAAACCAAATAACCTATATATACAAACTCTTAAAAAGTCATTAGAGGGTACAGGCACCCACAAGACTAGGTTGGTTGAATTTATGGATGTGGAACCCTTGAGTATGGAAGGCTGCCTGTATTTGGAAATGGAGGAGTGATGAAATTTCTGAAACTCAAGGTTTAGGAAAGATGGATTGGCGTCATGTATTTATAGGTTTTTTCCAATGTGTAATTTTCTAAATAGAATATTTACTTGGTTGAATTTATAGTGCATCAGTTAAAATAATTTTTTAAAGGCCAAGGTATTGTTTGATGTGTGTCTATGGATTCCCTCCTTGGTATGATATCTAGGTAAAACCTTCATACATTAAAAAAAAAAAATGGCAAGACAGTCTGAATGACTTGCAAACAGCAGAACTAACCAGGGTGTATCATTTACCATTCCCATTTAAGCTTGTAATTTAACTGTTAGGAATGGCACTGATTAGAAAACAGGGGAAGCAAGTTAAGGCATTTTAAGTTTTATCATTCTTACATAGTAAGTAACTGATCCTTTTGTTTTCAAAAATGTTTTAATACCGTATTAATTATTTTATTAAGTAACATTTATGCAAAGTCATAAGAGTGCTTCTAAGTTGGCCTTCCGTCCAGCAACATTAATAGGTTACGTTTATGTAGCTTTTAATGATACGCAGAGCGAACATCATCTTGTAACTTACCCAACAATAGTCTCATCAGGCAGTGGACAGGCATCTTCTTTCCAAAATGAGGAAAAAGGTTTTAGTCCCATGAATCCTTTATTATACCACATTCCCTCAGAGCAGAAATTAGTGAAGTTACAAGAGAGGAAATATTTAAGATTTTTATGTTACAAGAGAGGGAAATTTTTGTTTGTATAAAGACCATTGGACACATCAGGATATGAATGTTAGAAAGTATTAACATTATCTTAGCTAAAATGTAGGTGTAGAATTCTGTTTTATATCTGTAATGTGTTATATCTGTAATGTGTTATGTTATTGTTGTGGTTCTATAACTGTACCTACTTCAGGTAGCTTTATCAGGGCTTTTCTTCTCTTACATTTTTTTTGCAATTACTGAAAATGACCAGGGTAAAATTTTTATACAACTTAAAAATTGTTCATTTAAAAAGCAATTCTTACTATTGAATAGGAAAAAATCCACGCATGCCCTGACCCTGCGGCTCAGTTGATTGGAGCATTGTCCCATACACCAAAAGGCCGTGGGTTTGCTCCCCAGTCAGGGCACAGATGGGAGGCAGCCTATCAATGTTTCTTTCTTACCTCGATGTTTGTCTCTGTCTCTCTGTCTCTCTCTCCCCAATGGGCATATCCCCAGGTGAGGATTAAACAATATATTTCAAAGAGAAACCCACTCATAACCTTTCCACCCAAATCAATCACTATAACATTATTTTTATTTCTTACTTCCAATTTATTTTTATAGGCTTTTCATTTGTATAACTGTGTATAATGGACATATAATTTTGCATACTGTTTTGCTCCATACTTAATGTAAGACAAGTATCTTCCAACTTTTAAGTTGTATAGAGAATGTCTAGTGTCAACTGAGCAATCTCTTCTTTTCTCCCTTTCAATGAAGTATAGCCTAAATATACCAGAGACCCTCACTGTAACTCTTTTGGGGGCCCGTAATTTTTGTTTTGTCTTTCCATAATTTTTAATTCTTTATTTGAATAAAGTGTGATGATGACTCTTTTCTATAAGGGCCAGCATTCTCTTTCAGAGTCAGTTCTGCTAAAATGTTTGTTTTGATAACCTGAATTTGTCCCAGTGGATATAGTAGGAACAGTTTGACCATAACACAGATTTTGAGCTTGCTAATGCACAGTTTTGTTCATGAGAAACAGTAGGTACACCCAGAAAATGTACCTAGCTCAACTGAGCCACATAGAAATACACAAAACGCACACTTCAGACATCTAGCAGCTTACCTCATTGTGAACCACAGCTGTCCACATGTGCCGTTAGAAGAGTCTCCTGTCTAATATCAGATAGTCCTCCTTTTCACACTTTATTTAGTGTGTAAAAAGAAGGGAAGTATCACTTTTAAAAGATGCTGTATATTTTGAATTACATCAGATCTCTCGTTTTTGAACTAATGTACAGAGAAATTTTAGACCTTTGTCACTTGATTCTCAACATGCATTCATAGGAAATTGAATAGACCCTACTTAAATTTGGAAAGTGAATAATTTATTTAGAAACATAATATTCATACAACGATATAAGGTGTATACAGGTTAATTTTTTCCTAAATGCAAGTTTTTTTTTGTAACCTCCATTTTAAAACCAGTTCTTGTTTCCCCATGTGTTTAGAGAGCCATTTATGCACAAGAAACTTTCTTGGCTTGTAGGTCAGGGGTCAAAGCAAAAAAACTATTCAAATCCTTGAAAGGTTAAGAAATTTCATACTAAAGACCAAATGTATCTCCCAGCCTTATGGGGCTGTGTGTGACCTTTTTTAAAGATATCTGTTTCTTCTCAACACCTTTTATGTCTGTATCTGCATATTCTGTGTTTTACTGAATGCATATACTATGCTGTGGCTTGTCTGGTTAGTGGATTTTGCAAATGGACATGAAAGTCACAAAATGATAAATTATAAGTCGTTGAGACACTGGTACATTTTGTGGACTGAATTTTTCTCTGACGTATTGTGATCTTTTTTTCTATGTTGGGAATAATAGCTAAGGTTTACAGTATTTATTATGTACCAGAAACTTGCCATATGTGTTAATTCAGTCAATTCTCCAATAACCCCAGGAGGGAAAAGTTTTATTGTCTCCATTTTACAGATGAGGAAGCCAAGGCATGGCGAAGGTTAATGACTTGTGTGAGATCAGATAGACATTATTAATTGGTTTATTTTGTCAGCATATATTGCTTTACCTCATAGTAATATTAATTTGCCTGGTATGGGTAGAATGTAGAGCATTTGGTTTACAACTTGATTTAGCTTATTCTCACTTCAGGTAACTGGAAGGTACCAGTAACTGGATTTTTGTTTGTTTATTTAACTGTTTTTTTAAAATAACTTTTATGCATTTGGCCATAGATTTCAGAGTCTCTTCAGCTATTTTTACTTTGTTTTGGTTACAGTGCAGTGTCAGACAATAATTTTTGTTCTTGTGATCTTGAGGTTTAACAAGGTCTAAGTATCTTCATAATCATGAAGGAGAATTTGTTAATATTTGGCATAATTATGTTAAGTGCATTTTATGTATTATATTTCCTTGGAAATTACGATTTATCTGAACATGCTATTCTATATTTATTCTCTTTCTGAAAAGAACTTTATTGAGATGTAATTCAAATATCAGAAAATTAACCCTTAAAATCTACAATTCACCAGTTTATAGTACATTGACAGTGTTATATAACCTTCACCACTATCTAGTTCCATAACTACCCGCTTCCCCATCAACAAAAGGGGAAACCACACATCCATTAACAGTGACCACCATTTCCCCCCTCCCTTCCCAGATCTTAGCAACTGTTATTCTGATTTCTGTCTTTATAGATTTTCCTGTGTTGGATATAAATGGAGTCATATACAGTATGTGGCCTTTGATTTGGTTTCTGTTATTTAGCATAGTTTTAAAGATTTATCCGTATTGTAGCATGCCTGCATATACCACATTTTGTTTAATCATCCATCAGTTGATGGACATTGGGTTGTTTCCACCTTTTGTCTAACATGAATTATTATATTAGAATACATAACAATATGTTTTGAACACTCGTGTAAATTTTTATGTGATCCCTATTTTTTTTTGCTTAGTTGAAGCTTTTTCTGAAGAAACAAAATGGATGTTTCATGTTAAATATTGAATAGTTCTGAGCTGCAGAGTACTATTTTTGACTGTCTGGAAGACGCACATTAAGATAATAATGAGGAATTTATAATTTTAGCTCTTCTTACCAAATACAATGACCTAAATCTGGAAGAATTTTTTTCCTGAATTTGTTTTGTCTAGGTCTCAGGTAGTAAAATTTGACCAACTAGGTATATTTGATGAGATAACTATCCAAGTTATTTGATGTCTTTAGGATAATTCACTGTATTTCATAAACCAGCAATGAATCTGTATGATAGAGCCTAACTAGAAAAACTTAAATTTCAATGAGATATGTTTTAGGCTCTAACATTAGTATAAACATTTACAAAGCAAACATTAAACTGTTGCTATAGAAAGTCATTAATTATATAGGAAAATTATTACCTATTTATGCTAAACTGGGAAAGGAAAAGCATATTACAAAAAATATATTAAAGCAAAGTCTAACCTAACATATATAAAGTGTTCTTAACTTGAAACCTGTTGATGAACTCTGAAAATTTTATGTCAGATAATATGATGTTTACCTGGGAGAAGAGCTGTATTTTTAATCAGATTTTCAAAGGGATCTGTGACCCAAAAAGGTTAAGAACTACTAATAGGTTATAGTAAAATATATTGGCAGTTATCTCTGAGTTGGTGGGATTACTGGAGATACTGATTTATATTTTTTGTTTCCTGCAGTAAGTATGTATTGCAATTTTAATAAAGATTCTGAGGGCTGATTTTGATCTTTAGTTGTTGCTCTGTGTGTGTGTGTGTGCACATGCGTGCGTGCTGGGGGCAGGGGGGATTGTGTATTCATTTAAAGGAAGGAAAAAGAGAAGACCCGTACCAAGTAAGGGGCTGTTTTGAGGAGAGGTGGTGGGGAGGAAGGCAGTGAGACTCAGGAGTCTTGTATTTCTTCTAATTGCCAAGCTTTAAAATATCTATTTTAGTGGAAAATTCCTCTAGCCGTGATCTCATAATGCTGCCAGTCTTGTTCTCATGATAGTTTTAGAACAGTGTTTTAGCCCCCACAACCACCTCCCGGTCTTTCCACAGAAGATGTGAAAATTCTCAGAGGGGAATACTTTCAGTAAATGGTAGTATTTATCTTTAATGTTACTGTTTATTCTTTTCCCTTTTCTGAACATTATAGTTAATATTTTTGTAGCTGAGGACAGAGGGGGATTCTTTTTGGAATCATATTAGATATTTGTGTTAACATTCCTGAGTAGAATGTTACAAATTTTTTGGAGTTAATGAAACAATCTTTTATTCCCAGTACTTTGTACAGAACATATCTAACCCTCAAAATAGGTTAAAAACATTTCTGTTTCTAGAATAAACAAAGCTAAATTTGGCAATAAAATCAAGTAACACAGTCATTCACAAATCTGACAGTATTCCTTCAAACCTAATCTGAATGAGAATAAAGCACTGAGACTGTTTTTCAATAATAATTATTCTGTGTTTTTAATTTGTATAATAGTATCACTAATGTATCAACAAGCCTAATATGAAGTATTTTTAAAATTGTTAATAGCTTAAACTTTTAAAAATACTGTTTTAAACTGGTACATCAAATAGTTAACAGTGCTCTTAAGGGATATTCTTATTTTTAGGTTTTTGTTTGCAGTTATCAGCATGGTTGTTTTCTATATGAATAATCTTGTGGTTGATGTATATAATTGGATTCTCTTTTTTTAAGTGAAAAGAGATCATTTAAAATGATTTCAGTGCTCTTTGTGATGTGGTTTCAGTGATACTTTACACTCCTGATTTTCTTCCTCCAATTTTGTTGTTATTTCCCAGTCTTACTTGGAGTTGTTCCTGTTCTGTACTCATTCTTTATGTGTTGGTGTTCTCTCTCTCTCTTAGACTTTATTCTCTTTTTTATAGCTTTATACATTATATTTTCACATTATTATATTTAATAGCAACATAGCCTACCATTGAATGTATGTACCAAAATTTATTGAACAGTCTACTTGTATTACATATATAGATTTTCCCCCATTTTTTGATTAAAAAATACTTTAATATCTTTATATCTAAATAATTGTACACAGTCTTGACTATTTCCTTAGGGGTACGTTCAGTATTGGCCAGTTTTGTTGTTGGAAACAAGTACAGTGAAGTTATTCTCTTTTTGTTCTCTGTATTTCTGCCAGAAATGTCCTTCACTACAGTGACTTCAGTTCGTATTTATAAATATGCTGAAGGTTTCAAATCATTAGCTCCATTCCTATATAACTAACAGCATATCCAAAAGTAAACTTGTGAAACTGGTGGATTTCATTCATCGATATCCAAATCCACTTTTGCTCAAGCCAGAAATCTGGACGTTAGTTATGACACCCCCCCCCCCACCCCTTTCACTACTTCACATACATCTAGTCATTTACCAAGATTTGTTGAGTGTATCTCCAGTGCCAACTCCCCATTTGGGGACACCATCATCACTTACACAGATGATACAACAGTCTCCAAATTGACCTCTCTATCTCTAGTTTGCTCATCTCCAGTGCATTTAGCTAAAATGATAGTCATTTTTGTTGCTTTAATGCCTTCCTCTGACCTTTAAATGGTATCTGCACTAGTCTCCAAGTTAGAATGATGCACAAGATAATGTATAAAACTTCTGTTTGTAAATACATATAGAATGTGTAAAATTTCCATTTATACTTGCCATTTAATCTAAAAAAACACTTAAAGACATTTATACTTAATAGCTCGTATTGTGTACTATTATTTACTCATTAACCTTGCTCTCTAGGTAAGGTGGTCATTTGGTCCAGGAAGTATCCTGAAGGAAACATACTTTGTTCACTTTCTGAATGTTGCACACTACTGTCATTTGAGTGTTTAAATGGATTTATGAATTATCTAGTTTAATACTCAGAAAATTAATAAGTCTGGGGGAAACTTATGGAGAATATCAAACCAAGTATATAAGGACAGACACGATCACATGGTTGTTGAGCTGGCAAGATACACAAAATCATATGTTATTAAAAATTAACAAAAAATCACTATGTTTACTTTGGAATTCTTAGTGAAACTTGAAAAAAATTAAATTTTTATTGCGAGGCATCTCTTTCTGCTAGCATAGCCATAAAAATCAAATATGTAGCCCTGGCCAGTGTGGCTTCAGTTGGTTGGAGTATCATCTCATAACAGAAAGGTAAAGGTTCTTCGCCTGGTCAGGTCATATACCTGGGTTCGGGGTTTGATCCTCAGTCCAGGTGCATATGGGAAGGCAACCAATCAATGCTTCTCTCTCGCGTTGATGTTTGTTTCCCTTCTTCTCCCCCTAAAAGCAGTGGGAAAATGTCCTTGGATAAGGATTAAAAAAGAAAAAATCAAATATGCAAATTGATCATAGAACTAGCTCTTTGAACCTCTGATGAAGTACTAAAATCCTAAAAAAATGATGAAATATATTCAGTTATACTTTCATTAAAAATGTTATAGTCAAGTCCTGGCTGGGAAGCTCAGTTGGTTAGAGTGTTGACTCAATACTTCAAAGTTGCATGTTCCATTCCCTAGCCAGGGCACATGCAAGAATTAACTAATGAGTACATGAGTAAGTGGAACAACAAAATCAATGTGTGCGCTTTCTCGCTCTCTCTGTCTCTCTCTGTTTCTTTCCTCCTTTCTCCTTTCCTTCCTCCTTCCCTTTTTCTCTGTCTAAAACCAATAAATAAAAATTAAAAACAATATGTTATAGTGAATTTTTTGTGAAAACAAAAATTTTGTGCCATAAAAATTTCAATAAACTTTAAATTGTTTTCATCCCTTTATGTTCTGTATTTTATGATACAGATAATATTTATTTTATAGTATGATTATATTATAAATTGATTTATATGTAATATATATTACATATATATTATATGCTTATATATTATATATGTATAACCATATATAATATGGCTATATTATAAATCATATTATAAGAATAGATAAACACATACAACATGGATATGTAATGAATACATTTTGGAGACCATCAGTTTAAATTCTTTTATAAAAACCTTTTGGGTTTTCTCTTTAATTTTCCAGTGTCATATCATATAACTTCTGTTTCTCAAATGGGCCACATATCCTTTGTTTCTAGATATTTGTACGTTCTTATTTCTCTTCTGAGTTTAAACAGTCTTTAGCATCACTACTCAATGTGTGGTCCTTGAACTATTAGTCATTACCAGTATATAATTAGATAAAAACTCAAAAGTAAATATTTAGAAGCTTAAATTGCATTTTGATATTGTCATCATCACACCCAACTGTATGATCAGTGGGCTCTTTTCTGAACAGGGTCTTGACTAGTCCCAAGTACCATGGTGCATGTGCAGTTATTTAAAATTTAATTTTTAGAGCAGTTTAAAGTTCACTGCAAAATTGAGGGGAAGTTATAAAGATTTCCCACATATGCTTTGCTCCCACACATGCATAGCCTTCACCATTATCAACATTCCCCAACAGAGAGGCACATTTTTTGCAATTGATGGTCTTACATTGCTACATCATCACCCAAAGTCCATAGTTTACATTACGGTTCACTCTTGGTGTTGTACATTCTATATAATTAGACAAATGTGTAATGATATGTATCCATAATTTTAGTAGTTTCACTGCCTTGAAAATCCTCTGTGCTCCACCTGTTTATTCCACCCCTCACCCCCATCCACTAATTACCTCTCCTCCAACCCCTGGCATAGCAACTACTGATCTTTTTACTCTCACCATAGTTTTGCTTTTTCTGCTATGACATATAGTTGAAATCTGTGTCCTCTCTTTTTCTTAGCCTGGGTAGGGACCTATTTATTTTTTTCATCTTTTCAAAGACATATCTTTTGATTTCATTCATTTTCTGTATGCTGGTTTTCTATTTTCAATTTTATTGATTACTGCTCTAATTATTATTTCATTTTTCTTCTGCTTAATTTGGATTTAATTTGCTCTTTTCTAGTTTCCATGGGTAGAAACTAAGAATATTGATTTTAGATCTTTCTTCTTTTCTATTAATGAATTCTGTGCTATTAATTTTCCTCTAATCACTGCTTTCACTGCATCTCACAAATTTTAAGTTGTGGGTTCATTTTCATTTAGTTCAAAATATTTTAAAATTTCTCTTGAGATTCTTCTTTGATCCACATGTACTTTAGAAGTGTATTGTTTAATCTCCACATTATCTTAAAATTTTCCAGCTATCTTTCTGTTACTGATTTCTGGTTTAATTCTGTTATGGCCTGAGAGCAGACATTGTATTTCTGTTCTTTTGAATTTGTGAAGATGTGTTTTATGGTCCAGAATATATGGTCTGTCTTGGTGACTGTACTGTGTGAACTTGAGAAGAATATGTGTTCTGCTCTACATATGTTATTTTTATATTAGTCATTTGTAACCCAAAATGCTTAGGAATTGAAGAAAATGTAAAGATTTATTCACTTAAAAAATCTTGTGTTGGACCCTGGCTGGTGTGGCCCAGTGGATAGAATGCCGACCTGCGAACCATAGGGTCGCAGGTTCGATTCCCAGTCAGGGCACATACCTGGGTTGCAGGCCAGGTCCCCAGTAGGGGGCACATGGAGTGGCAACCACACATTGATATTTCTTTCCCTCCCTTTCTCCCTCCCTTCCCCTCTGTCTAAAAATAAATAAACAGCATCTTTTAAAAAACAAAATCTTGTGTCGGATTTAATTAGATATACTCTTGTTCCATGAATAAAATAATTTAAAAATAAATATAAAACAAGCAAATAAAAAGTAAAAATATTTTATTTTCAATTTCTGCTTTTGTTGGTATTATTTCTAAACCCAGGGAGTAAATTTATGTTTTTTATTTTTATCCTAATTTATTTAAGATAAAACAAACAAGCTTTAATAGGATTTTTTTGATAAGTAAAAATATACCTTTTCTGAATGTGACAGTAATAGTAAACCAAGCGATGATGATGGAAGTAATTTCAAAGAAATACAGAACAAAGTTTGTATTGGTTTTGTTGGAAAGCATTATCCCTTCTATTTTGAGTTCAATTTTTAGCCATAGTTGGGGGGGCAGTGCTAAAACTATGTGGGTTATTGGTAGAGATGCACTTTCCACTTAATAAAACCATCAAAATTTAAGTGGCATTTATAATAGGTATGATATAAGTATTTTCATAAACACAAGTGCGTTATTTGAAAGAAAGAATATTACAGTTAAATAATAGACATGACGTAAAGATATTCACAAACGCAAATGCATTATTTGCAAGAAAGAATATTATAGTTGAAAAGCTGACAGAAGCAGATCTTCAGTATTTCATGTGGTCATTAGTGCTTTGTGTATTTTTTTTTTTTATTAGTAACAAATTCTTTTAGAGGGATTGAGCAAAAAGGAAAAAGGACTCATGGACATGGGCAACAATGTGGTATTGCCTGGGTGAAGAGGGCATAAGGGGACTAAAATGCTAATGTGAATTTCTTTTAAAGTCTCACTTCACGCTGCTAACATTTACAGACTACACACAAATGACAAGACAAAGATACTTGCTTGGAGACGTTGGATGAACCTGTACCAAGAAGGTAGTTCATGTAATACTTTCCAGCAACACCATAGCTGGATATGTTTAGGAATAGTTTAGTGATACAGAAAACCAATTCTTTGCCAATAAGATAGGGAAGCGATTTTTGTTAAAATTTGATGAACACAATGATTTTTGCTAACATGACAGCAATGTGAAGGAGAATTTATTTTTTAACTTTCTTGCTAACAAGTACAACATGCCCTGAAGAATATGAAACTTCAAAGTGTTAAGAAGTCAAATATGGTTTGGAGTTTTGCTTTTTTTGGTAGCCGTATGTTCTGATTGTATAGAGACAGTGATGGGGAGAACATGCTGGAACTTGTGCCAGGATGTAAATAACTGTCATGCTTCTTCCTTTGAGAAAGTCTTCCTATCTCAGCTGAACTAAACACTGTGCTTGTTATATCAGCTAAATTAACAGTGGTTCACTAAAAGTGTGAATTACTTAAACATGATGCATTAAATTCGAGATTAATAAAAAATAAATGATTATTTGGGAAAATAAATAAATGGAACTACATCAGAGTAAAAAGTTTTTGCACAGCAAAGGAAGCCATCAACAAAATGAAAAGACAACCCACTAAGTGGGAAAACATATTCTCCAACACATCTTGATAAGGGGTTAATTCCCAAAATTTATAAAGAACTTATAAAATTGAACACACACAAAAAAATCCAATTAAAAAATGAGCAAAGGACTTGACTAGATCTCCAAAGAGAACATTCCAGGTGACCAGTAAACATTAAAAGATGTTCAACATCACTATTCATCAGAAAAATGCAAGTTAAAACCACAGTGAGATATCACCTCACACTGGTCAGAACGGTTATCATCAATAAATCAACAACCAACAAGGCTGGTAAGGATGTGAAGAAAGGAGAACCCTTTTGTACTGTTGGTGGGAATGCAGACTGGTGCAGCCACTGTGGAAAGCAGTATGGAGATACCTCAAAAAATTTGAAAATGGGGCTGTCCTACAACCCAGCAATTCCACTTCTGGGGATTTATCTGAAGAAACCTGAATTCGAAAGGATATATGCACCCCTATGTTCATTGCAGCATTATTTACAATTACCAAGATTTGGAAGTAGCCCAGGTGTCCATCAGTAGAGTGGATAAAACAACTATGGGACATCTACACAGTGGAATTCTACTTGGCCATTAAAAAAGAAGAAAATTTTATCCTTGTGACAGCTTGGATGGACCTGGAGAACATTATGCTAAGTGAAATGAACCAATCAGAGAAAGACAGATACCGTATGATTTCACTCCTGTGGAATCTAATGAACAAAGAGAACTAACAAGCAAAATAGAGACAGACTCATAGATAGAGATCAGGCTGACAGCTCTGAGGGATGGGGTTAGAGGGTGGAGGGACTGAGCAAAAAGGAAAAAGAACTCAGGGACATGGACAACAGGGTGGTGATCGCCGGGAGACAGGGGGCGGGGCAGGGAAGGGGGTAAGTGAAAGAGGGTATAAGGGAGACAGAATGGAAAAAATACAATAAAATGCACAACAAACAAAATAATAAAATTAACCCATTTGCCAAAAAATGATTTGGAAGCTAAACCAATCAGCTGTTAATCATATGCTGAAGTAAACAATTTCCCAAGGGAAATTTTCAGACAAAAATATTTGAACTTTGAGATGAACTCAGTGTTTCTGCAAGCAAAGAAACCAGTTTGGTCCCCAGCTTTTTAAATATGTGAATTAGACTTATTTCTCTGATAGTTTTTTTTGTTTGTTTGTTTGTTTTTTTTAACGGCGTTAGTCTTCCATGCAAGGGAGGAATGTAAAATTTTTCAGTGTTATATAAGACCAGAGGACAAAAATAAATGTAGGAATTTTGGGCAAAAGTTTTACAAGTTATGATGAATCTCACAATATAGTAACACTTAAAATTAGTAGTGATTTTAGTATTGCGCACTTGCATAACATTATAATCAAATACCCTAAAAATTTGCTAAGACACACTTTGAATTTTCTATCAGAAGAAAACTGATGCATAAGAAATTAATAGAGCAATAATCCATTTTTTAAAATCAAAAGCTATTTTAGATTTAACTATAATTTTGATGGATAAGCAATTGGAACTGACTACCGATGAAGGATTGAAGACATTTTGAAAATCATCATTTTTGAATTTGCGATAAAAGTTGAACATGAATATCCCGAGCGTGTTGACATTGCTTTAAAATTTATTCCTGTCAACATACATTTGTGAAACTAGTTTCTCTGTTATGAGTGCTTTTAAATAAAACACGTAGTTTAGATATACCTTACCCCTTGTGAGCAGCATAATCATTAGTCCAACCTAGTATAGGTAAATTAATGAGAGCCCTCAGGAAGCCCTGCCTCCTGGTATTTACACCTTGTATGTAATCCCTTTCCACGTTGCAATGCAGGCTGATACGATAGAATGTCATTTCTGAGATTAGGCAGAACAGATACTGCGACATCTGTCCTGGTTGCCATGGCCCTTACACTCTGGGAGACAGCTGCCATATGGTGAGCAGCCCAGTGCAGAGGCCCACATACTGAGGAAACGAGGCCTCTGGCCTGCAGCCAGTGAGAAACTGAGGCTTTTTGCCATCAGATGTGTGAGTGAGCTTTCAGGCAAACCTCCAGTCCGGTCAAGCTTTCAGATGACTTTAGTGTGATAGTCTGTTACTGCCTATATGCATACTTCACTGAAAATTATGCAGTTTTATGTAATTCTTTTTTGCTGTTTATTCTAATTATATTATTGAAATATCATTTTATGGGTGTGAATCTAATAAAACATTTGGAACTTGTATTTTGTATGGCCTTTATTTTTTTTTTAATAGCTCATTTTTATATGATCTTATAATAGTATTGGTCCATGATGGATTGGAATTATTATTGTTTTTAAAGGAAAAAGAAAAAAGAAGTGATTCTTTACCACAGATAGCCTATATTAGGTCCCTGTCATATTACCCTACACTTAACTTATTGTGATTGCATTGCTTTGTTGCAATCGGTTGTAGCCTCTGTTAAGTTGAAGGGCAGAGTCCATGTTTATGTTTGCTTTTACGTTTTTAGTACCCGAAACAATGTCTGGTACTTAGCAGCTGCCCAGTAGATATTGGTCAAAGAATTAACGAGTGTTTTTCATTGTGTTGAATGAAATATTTTTTATTGTGTTGGAATAAATAATTTCTAGCTATGAATAAGTTGATTACTATAACCATGTATCCACAGGGGAATGGTAACTGTTTATGGTGAATAGAAAATATTTTTGGCATTCTTTTTGCTGAGTATATTAAGAGTGTGTGGGTATATGTGTGTGTGTGTGTGTGTGTATATATATATATATATTTTTTTTTTTTTTTTTTTTCCCATAGCACAACTACTGCCTCTGAAGAAGAAATCTCAAGTAGATATCCCCGAACAGATAGAAGTGGGTTCAGCAGATATAATAGGGATGCAAATGCTTCAGGTAATTTGGTGTCAAGTAGCACATTGGAAAAGAAAATTGAAGATCTTGAAAAGGTATGAATTATAAATTATTTAAGATTGATAGAATTACTATACTGTTTGGGTTCCTTTTTTACTTGCATTGCAGCTGAAAGAGAAAATAAATTGAAATTTGTAGGGGAAAGACAGTGCCAAAAAAGGGAAAAGAGTGAGGGCACTAATGGAAGGTATCATTAGTGTTAATTGATATTTCCATATATATTCAAATAGCAGCTTTGCATCACTGTCTTAAGTCCGTTGTCTAGATGCACAGTGGCCAGGCATTTTCTGATTTCCGTAATATTTTTCTGTATCCAGCTATGTTGATGTTAAAACCTTTAGAAGTAGAGCCAGTTCTTGAATTCCTTAGTATTTAGTGGCTACTCCCATTCTTCCATGTGCTATCTTTAATATATTGAATATAGCCTTTGCTTTCGAAATGGTTAGAAGTCTGTCCTGGCAGTATGTTCTACGGTGTGTTTATTATCTGTATAGATAGCCATTTGTAGACTTTCTTCTGGGTTCTGAGTTAGAGCCAGAGCCATCTTTGGTGTTTGCAACAATTTTATTTAATTTTTAAATTAAATTTATTGGGGCGACATCGATTAATAAACAGTGCAATATACAGATCATGTTTGAAACCATTTTAAGAATAAACCTGTTTAGTAGTGTCTTTGAGAACAACTCAGATGGGAATTGGTATAAATTCATCAGGTTTGTTCTGTAGACATTTAGCCTCTAAAATTGATAATGGTACTGAATTGCTTTCTGATTGTTGAAAATATGTTTTGTTTTGCTGAATTGAAATCATTACCTGTGATATAAAGATTGTTTTTAGTAGATTTTAATTCTATAGTTTTTGTAACATTATCATTACTCTTAGTTCTGATCTGAGCTTTCAAACTAGCTTCTGTAATTCTAAATTTAAAACTTTAAGGAATACATAGTTCAGTAGGTTTAAGGGGATTCTTCAGAAAGGCTTTTGAAGTTCCACAAGGGTTTGGATTGACTTGCCTAGTAGCTGGCAACAGTTGATTAATGAAGCCAGCTGGCGGCGTTCTCTGAGGGTTGGTAGGAGAGAAGCCAAGTTCTGGGCAAGACCTTTTCAGCTTTGCTTCTCTTTTGCCCCCAATGTGGCAGACCCAGCCCAAGTTTCTGGATTCGAAATAAGATTTCTTTGAAAAAAGTATTGCATCATTTAAAAAAAAAAGCTTAAAAACCAGCAATCTTTTTCATTCTCTTTGTTTTGTCCATTGTCAGTTAATTAGCAGCACTGGAAATAAAAGTGAGGGCCATTATTTTTCTGTTTAGACTTTTCCATAGAGCCATCTCCGTTTCTTTTATGTAAAAATTAATTTATTTTTCAGTTACAGTTGACATAAATATTATATTAGTTTCAGGTGTACACCAAAGTACCTTTCTTAAACTTCATATTTTTGATAAGTTAGAATTTCCTCAAACAGATATTACCCATTAAAAATATTTTATGATTAATGGTGGCGATAAGCTAAGGAGGGGACTCCATTGAGTATTAGTATTTGTTAAAGATTTGTAGAAACATAGATTTAATCAGGAACATACCTTAAAACTCCTGTATTCCTCTCAATCTCTGGTTCTTTTCTGGGATGGATTTTTCCTTTCCTCATCAAGTGAAATAAAATTCATTGGAAACCTTCATATATCTCAGATATTTCATCAAACTTGGCAGATATATGCCACTTAAGATTATAGACCACCAATTACTTTCCACTTAATAAACTTTGTAATTATATTTACCAGGAAGTATTAAGAGAAAGGCAAGAAAACTTAAGACTTGTGAGACTAATGCAAGATAAAGAGGAAACGATCGGAAAACTCAAAGAAGAAATCGATTTGTTAAATAGAGTGAGTATTTACACATTTAAGTTTCATGGTTTCCCTTTTTTTCTGATTGGATGAAAATTATGAATATGAAGAAATTATTCAATTTCATTATTCATTTTTTTGTTAATGAGATAGTAATTTGTGGTAGTAAGAACCACTGTTTTATTTTGTAAGTTGATTTCCTGTATCCAGTTATCAGTTGTACTCACTTAATATTATTCTTTTGGAGATGGACTGATGAATGGATTTACTTTGTGTTTTGTTAGTCTGGAGGTGACAGGCAGCCTGGTCATCACTACACGTAAAAGCACCAAGTTTCCTCAATGAAGAACTACACAGCTACTTTCTGCCATAGGAAATTCCACATTTCTTTGTGTGTATTTTCACCACTTCTTTTTCTTCAGTTGTATATATGCATCCTCAACTTGTCCTACGGTCTCTCTTAAAATTATTTGTAGCTTTTTACTTTTAATCCTTGAATTTACTGCCTCCTTAAGAAGCGGATCTTAACAATATTAGACCATACTTAGGTAATGGTGATGGGAAGAGAGTCCACAGTTTTGCTTTTTAAAAGACTTGAGTTTAGATAAGGCAGAGGAAGGAAATGTTTGCTTCAGGGAAAAAAGGAACAGATTTCTAATCCAATCTTAACTCTGAAAGAAGAGATAATAGAGTGTTCATTATGTGTAGAATAAGAAAGATGTAAGGCATTAACTACAGGTTATAGAGGAGGGAGGACACTGAAACTCAGAGTTTAACTTGCTCAAGGTCATATAGTAATCACATAATGATCAACTGAGCCAGTATTTGACCTCAGGTATTTGAGAATCCTAATTCTAAATTAGTTCTTTCATCGTGGCTCAGGACACAGGCATTATCTATTGGTTCTGGACTATGATTTAATAAAATCTGTAAATATTTTTGGTATTGATGATGTATTAGCACTGCCTTAGGTCCTGTGTACGTTAAAGAGAATAATAAACCACCTTTGCTTACAGAGTTTATAATCTAGTAATCATATGTAGTATATTCTTTTATTTAATTCTAAATCTTAGGTAAATCTCAGTTGTAGTAATTTTAGGAATCCTGCATCTTTATTGTTTTCAACAGATTCGTTTTCAACATCATTCATTTAGTGTGTGAGTAAATGCAAATTCTGTTCTTGTACATTTTTAAATCATGTACCTAATTGTCCAAAGATGGTATACTAAATATATCAGAGTGCTGCTATCCCATAACACACATATTATATTGATTGCTCTGGTTTTTAGTATTTTGAACTACAAGGATAAATCCATAAATGTCTACTTTTCAATCATCAGTAAATAGTCTGCCTTGAAATGACATTTCTTCTAAAACTTAGAGTACATGGTCTTCGTACTTACCAAATAATTGTATTTAAGGCACTAGAATTAATAGAGGGAATATAGAGCTAGAATCACATAACTTTAAAATTGGAGAGTGATTGTCTAGTGGCTTTTAATTTGTTTAAAGCCCTAAAACATTTCACTTAAAATGTCACAGAGAGGCCTAACATTTAAATTGAACTAGGTCAACTCTGTGTGCCCCAGATCTTCTTTTCTGTGCACCTCAGTATTTTATCAGCTCCTCAGATTCTCACCCCAAAATACGCACACTTACAAAAGATCACTCAAGGTGGTAGGAGTATATCCAGAACTTGTACCAGGATCTTTTCGATTTCTAATTTGGCACAAGGTTACAATCTGAGTCCCTTAACCTCTTATTGCCCCCATATATGTATGGTTTTTGGAAAGGGGGAATTAGTTTTTAAATAAAATATTAAATTATAATGATTAAAAATTGGAAGATTCACAAAGAATTCTGATTTCTGGCTTCTCTTGAGAAACTGAAAGATCTGACAGGAATCGGCTCATGTTACCATGGTAACAATGAGAAGGAGGTGAGTAGTGGATGCTCACTATAGGGGGGTATATAGTCTATCTAAACTTGTTTTCAGAATTTGCCCTCATTTCCAAATTAATTGCTTGCATGAATTAACTCTGAATGTTTATTTTTTGAAGTGTGTTAATCAAGTTTAAAGTATTTTAAAAGCTCACATATTACTTTCCTTTTTGTTTCCTTAAGGACTTGGATGACATAGAAGATGAAAATGAACAACTAAAACAGGAGAATAAAACTCTTTTGAAAGTCGTTGGGCAGCTAACAAGGTAGAAGGTTCAAGATTCAGTATGAAAAAAATAATTTTAAAACTACTGATTGAATGTTATGATTAATGCTAGGGCAATATTCCTGTGCTGCAATACATTTAAATATGTATATTTATTTCTAGAAAACAGTGGATGTTTATTTTGAAAACATTTCTTTTTCATTATTAGTTTCAAAAGTATCTACTTTTTAATTCACAAATAAGTAACATCTTTCAGTTTTTAAAATGATAGGGTATGCTCTTTGGTTTTGTGTGGTATTCATATAATATATGGTTTAAAGTCACAACCATTTGAATATATTTTGTCTATGGTAGTACATTTTCTCCCTAAAGGAATATACATAGTCTTTGTTTACATGAATTCAAATGCTTTGGGGAGTTATCTGCAAATGCCTTAGTACTGAAATGTGTAACCTTTTATGTGTAGTTATGATTTACTCATAAAAGTTGTTGTCTGCTGTCATTTGTTCTTTCAACTTAATCTAAGCAATTTAGAATAATATAGAGTCACACTATTTTGTAAAACAGCCATCTTTAATAAGGAAAGCCTTTATAAAAAGTCACTTAATATCATGTACTAGTTGGCTAAATACAGAATTTAAGAGAATACTTGAATTGTGCTATAGTAAATTAAAATGTACTATTTTGTATTTGAATATTGAAAAAATTGAAATCACTTTAACTTCTGAAGAGCATACATTTGTAATTTTAATATAAAATTTCTTATGTAGGTATTACCTTTTTTAGGTTTATAAGTGAACATGGGATATTTAAAAGGTTGTTACAGTCATCAAGCCTGGAAAGAGTGTACAATTTTAGTGTATAAGAAAAAAAATTCTCATTTTTAATTATATGCATTAAAATCAAAACCACAATATTTATCCACACTTAAAACATTTATACTTACATTACAAAAGAGTACATGAACATAACTAGTACTGAAATACTTTGCTTAATTTCTAATTTCGAGAATAACACTGACATAGTGGTTCTCAAGAGAGAATTATTGCCCTACCTCAAATTTAACGGATTTTCTTCCTAACATTGGATTTTTAAAAATCGTTTTGAAGAATTATACACACTTTCTTTTATATTAATTATCATTAGTGCTTAGAGTTGTTTTGTATTACATTGTCATATTGAATAAGGAAACCCCCTCCTTTAAAATAACATTAAGAAATGTCTGCCTGATAATTGGATCTCAAACAGTATACTGATACCCATTTATCCAATTAATATGCCTAAGTGGCTTGAACATTGTAAATGCATTTTGGGTACCCCACTGATTCCGTTTCCTTCACTTGCCAAGCACCTTCATTATTCACTGTTAGAAAAATAGGAAGGGTGAGACAATTGGAAAAATGTAGAGTAAATGATAAAAAGCAGGTACTGAATTCTAAAACTCTCTATGGTGACCTAGATTACACCCCCACCACCACTTTGCACTTTAGAAGTTTCAACCTTGGCTGATCATCAGAATCACTTGGATTGCTTAAAAAGAATTTCCTGACTGTAGTTTCTAGATAGGTTTAGATTGAGACCCTGGACAGAATTTTTAAAACTCACCACCTGGTAATTCTGATCATAAGTTTGGAAACAGCTGCCGTTACCTCTTCCCTTCTATACCTTCCATTGGAGACTCTGGAGTTAACAAAATGTTAGCTACCAGCATTCCCCCCCCGCCCCCCTTTAGATCATTTAATAACCTGGCATCTGGGGAAGTTTTCATATGTCCATATATATTTACCAACAAGTTCAATGTCAGATTACCAAACTTGGTACAGTTGCAGAAGTGCTGCCTAAGGACATCCTTTTTGGAGAGGATTACCCAGCATGGGAATGGTGATCCACTGCCCACATGTCAGATGGTTGCTGGGCCCAGTTACTACCTTTGAATATTGAAAAAATTGAAATCACTTTAATTTCTGAAGAGCATACATTTGTAATTTTAATATAAAATTTCTTATGTAGGTATTACCTTTTTTTAGGTTTATAAGTGAATATGGGATATTTAAAAAGTTGTAACTGGGCCCAGTTACTACCTTTGGCGTTGAGGTACTCATCTCCCTTTAGTTGCCCTTAGATACGAATACGTGTATTGCCTAGTTTCCCATCGACACCTTGGGCATTGTGAAAATGCTGTCAGTATCTAGCCTCAAAATATATTAGTGCCTTGGTTTTTCATTAAAAAAGTATTTTGAGTTTTCTGTTTAATCTGTATGTAAGTGAATGAATATTCAGTTTCCCTTTTTAAAATTATACTAGTTATTAATAGTTTAAAAGACTGAGCTCTTTTAATTTTTTTCCTTTTCTTCAGTTCATCAGGAACATTTCCCACAATGATCTTATATTTATATAATAGTACCTAGTACAGATGCAGCATCTGGAAACTTAGGCGAAGCTTTCACATGTAGTTCTTCCCTAAAGTACGAATTTTTTCACTTACAGATTTTTACACTGAATATTGAAAAATAAAGTAGGATCTGTTGCAATACCCCTTTAAAGTTACATAAAATATTGAGATTTTTGAAAAGGTAGCTTAAGTACATGTGCACCACCTTAGGAAACTTGGCCATTATCAATAAAGTGCTAGTATTTGTGAAATTATTAGTCCCATTCAGAAATAATATTTCTTATATTTCCTGGGAATTTGTGGCATAATAAAGCATATCAAAAGTTATAATGTGTTTATTATATTATTTTCAAAACGATAAGGTTATTAACTTTCAAATGAACATGACTTGCCGCCCTTATTTTTGACATGCATTAACTTGAGAATTGATGAAGTAACCCATTTCATTTTTCTGGAATTGTTATTGATTTTATTGCACTACAGTTTACCTTTAGAGAGGGGAAGGAAGGTAATAAGATGTGTATTTCTAAGGGAATTTACTAAATATAGTAGATTAGCACTGTCACACTTGATCAAATAGTTTAAAACAAATTAAGTATCAGGGGCAGATACATGAAGCAACGTTTTCTTTTTTAAAATAATTTTTAAATTGTGGTAGAAACAATGTATTCTTAAGATCAAAAACCTACCTCAATTACATGTGTTTTGTGTTTTCTGGATTAATCTGGATTTTTATAATTAGAAATTAAAATGCAGGATTTTGCATTCACTTAATACTTAATTGAATATAATACAAGTCAGTGTATTAGGCATGTCCATATGTTCAACACCATAAGACAAAATAGGAAAGACCTTGCATTTGATAATTGATCTGATGTCCTAGACAATACTCATATGTTCAGTGATAGTCATCTTTCATCTTTGTGGTTTTATGATCTTGAGTCTGTGCCTAGTAAGATCCATGTGGTGTTGGCACTTACATGCTTTTGTTAATAATCTGTTACAAGATTCAGACATATATTTTTATATTGCAATGTAAGAAACCAAATGCACCAGGGCTTTCCATTGTGGGGAGCATGTTACTTGAGAAAGATCTAGCATTCATATATCTGAACTTAAAAATAACATGTTAGAGGCACTGCTAAATATTCTCTTACTATATCTGAACCATTCCTAATATGTAACAGTAAACTTCTTTTGTATTGGAATTATGCTTGCTCTCATAAATAAAGGGCATCCCATCAACTAGGATTGTAAATTTTTATTACTTAAAACTTAGTGACACTTTTTTTTGTTTCATTAAATCAAAAGCATAATACTAATAAACAGTGAATATTTTGCTCATCGGGTGCCTCAACAAAGGCACTTTCCCCTGCTATTAAGTTTCATAGTAATATAACAGAAGCTGGTTGTTTTATTCTCGTTGTAAAGACTTGAGTCATTACCCAAGAAAACCTAAGCCCATTGTTTTTTATTTAACTAGAATCTCATATCATGTTAAAGTCATATCCTCATCCCCCCAAAAATTACATGTGAGTATGTAAGAAGAATATGGATAAGAGAATCACATTAAATTGTTATACCCATTCTTCCAGCAAGTACTTATTAATCAACTGGGCATACAGTTACATGTATTACAGAAGATTTTTTTAAAAAGGACATGGACCAGCCCTTCTATCTGGCAATGTAAAATCTATGTAGTGTGAGTTAGTAGCACAAGTGCCATCTTTAAGTAGCATTAACCAGTCAAATCTGAATACT
This sequence comes from Mormoops blainvillei, assembly GCA_004026545.1. NCBI lineage: Eukaryota > Metazoa > Chordata > Mammalia > Chiroptera > Mormoopidae > Mormoops > Mormoops blainvillei. The sequence continues at coordinate 48,637 of PVJD01003159.1, forward strand.
TCATGCAAAAAAGTATTTTTGTGTGTATTATTCAGCCATTATCTTTTAGGTCTAGTTGATAGGTGACATTTGATGTGCTGCAGCATTTACTGAATGTTGGAGTGAAAGACCTGGTGCGTATCAGGAAGTATTTTACCATATTTTTTTTACATAAGTATATATGATGAAAAGAACAGTTTAAAGGAATTTATAGCAGTAATGAATTAAAAAAGCTTCAGTGCAAGTCAGATACACCAAACTGTTGATGTATTCAAACAAGATTTTCAGTTAGTTTTTCTTTATATATTATTGATTACTGTTTTGTTTTAGACATTTAAGTCTAATAAACAGTTTACATCGGGGCAGTCACTTTGGTAATAACAGAATGTTAGTGATGATCACTTGACAGACATTTATTATTACAAGCCTGTTTTCTTTCCCTCTCTGGATAACTTATATGTGTGTGTGTATATATATATTTTTAAATTTTTTTGGTGGGCTGTCTTCTTGAATGATTTGGCTATGCTATTCAGGGTTTTTTATTATTATATTTTTCTTCTAAGTTTAAATATCAAATGGCTGCTGATATATGAAAGCTAAACTTTATGAAAGCTAAATTTTACTGTTGAAAAATCAGCTAATTTAGTTAATCCAAATATTTGTAGAAAACATCTGGATAATTTATTGATCACATTAGTAGTGTATAAACACCTTTCATAATTCCCATTGCATAGCTTTTCATTGTGGAGTAGTCAGCTTCATATATTTTAGTATTGCTTTGCATGTAAAAATAAATACTCAATAAAAAAGTAAATTCTTGTTTATTTTTAACATTGGTTAATTATTTCCTTTCTGCACTGTCAGAAAAACCCTGACCATGAGTTTTACTTTTGAAACTAAATGCTGGTATTCCAGTTAACTTATGTGCCTCTTACTGAAGCAGTATGTAATACATTAAAATCTTTATTTAGTATATTATTGTGGAAGGAATAATGTTTAAAAAGCAAAAATACAGTGTAGATAAGATCTGAATATGGTAATGGTGAGTCTTCTTGAATAAGTAGGGAAGTGTACATATGTTCAGCCTGACTGAAAATTTTAATTATCTTTGTGTTTTAAAACTACATGAGTAATTTAATTCAAAATTAGAACTGTTATCAACTAAATCTGTTGGTGTTCAAAGAATTTCAGGGCCATAGTTTGAAAAAGATAAGTAGAGGTCTGAGAATGTAAAAGTCCAGTCTTTGTTGTTCTAGTAAATGGTTTACATAACTTTTTGCTAATGTGCCATTCTTCATACACCTGCACAAGCTAATCAGTCTTCTTTACTTCTAGAACTCTTAAGTTAATATTTTCAGTAATGTTGTGCATGTCTAACAAGTGAACAAGCATCATTCAGTCAGAATGTTTAGATAGTGTCTGAAGTTCTTTTTATAAGAACATACTCCATTACGGGAGTAAGCCTGTTGAAAAACTCATAAGATCTCTTAGTCTTAATTGAAACTGGAGCCATTTATCTTAGACTTCAAGTATATTTTTAAAATTCTAGATTCATTGTGTGTGTGCACACAGTTCTATCAGTAGCTGTAATATACCCACATATTTTCTCAATCTCATGCTTCTGGCTTCTCTTCACCTCTACAAAGGGTCATGTTTTATTCCTGGTCAGCTTCTTAGAAAGAATTTATGTAATGTTGGACCTTCATGATAAAGAAATAGATAAAAAGATACAGTATCTTTTACAGTCTGTTCATTTTATTTTGTTGTCTAACCAGGTAAGGTTAAAAAGGAAGCTAGAAAATGAAACTTTCCTCTTAATACTGGACCAAATGTACAATTTTACTCACTTTCAAAAAACTTTTACTGAGGAAAGATGATCTTTAAAGGAAAAAGCTCTATTTTGTGTAAGATATTTGAGCAATATGAAATAAATTAAAATGAGTAAACTAGGAAAGGTAGATTGGACTTTGGCTTTACATACATGAAAGAAAAACAAAATAAGACTTTTGACTGCTATTTATGTTTTTCACATTAAGGTATGCAACATTATTAAATATAAATTATAGTCTTAATTCATATATGATCAGTTGTTATCCTTGTTTAGTTATACCATGGACCATTAAATTCATGATCTTTGTATTATGTTATAGGCTTCTATCTTGAGAAATATTTGTATTCCTTTAAAATGTGAACCGTTTACTGTGGTTAAACAAAGGTTGATGATATATCCTCAATGGACATTCTAGTTTTATGGAAGCAAATTAAGAAAAATTAATGGAAAGGTATATGATTTCTTTTCATTATTTTTAGTGCAAAAGTGTAAACAAAGCTATTAATCAGAGACCCAGGAAATTCCATTTGAAGAACCTTCAAATCACTTTTAGTAAGAATATATTCATTTGATAGAGTGTTAAAAAAAGTTGGATAGTTATTGGCCTTTCATAGCACATTGAAAGTTTCATGTTCAAATGAATTCGGGACAGTGAACAATCTCACTATAGTAAAATTATGCCAGTACTTTTTATATTGACTGTATTATTTACTATTTAAAGTAAACCAGTGAATCAGTGAAGATTGTAATGGGATAAATAAATGGACACTTCAGAGGCACTAATTGGTGATCATGGAGGCTGAAAGGTGGCTCTTATTTCTTGTAACACTTTAAGGTTGATGTGCCTTAAGAGGTACAGCTATACATAGCAATGCAGTTAACAATTTGAGTATAATTGTAACCCAGCTTTGATATAGAATAAAAACACTCAGTAGTGCCAGATGTTGTGTTAAGTGCTATAAATATATTTTCATTTGATTCTTTAGAACTTATGCAAGGTACAGATTGAGAAGGGTAATTTGTGCAGGGTCACAGAGCAATACATTTTTGTTCCTTATGCTATGACATATTCATTGTTTTACTAAATATTTTGCCAGTGGTTCTCAAAGTGTGGTTCCCATACGAGTAGCTTTAGCTTGGCTTAGAAACCTGTTAGAAATACAAATTCTTGGGCCCCACCCAACACCTGAATGAGGTGTGAGGCCTAGCAATCCATGTTTAAACAAGCCCTTTAAGTGATTCTGATGCAGGTCAAAGCTTGCAAATTTGCATTATGCATTTTTATTTTTAAGCAAAGATTCTGGGGTTTCTTTTTGGACATCATATAAATAATATAATAATATAACATGAACTTGTTAAATAATAACTCATCTTTATATTGTTGCTTACATTGCAAAAGGTTGTATCAGGAAAAGCTTCAGCATGGATGTTGGCAGTTTGACATAGCCCATTAATTTAGTATTATCTCTGGAACTCAAATGAATTCTTAAGTCCAAGAGACTGGAATGAAATCTTTTTTTGTTAAGGTCGATCTCTGTTATTGCCTGGAGGTTTTTGGAAACAATAATGCATTTTTGTTACATTTTAAAACTTTATTGAAACAAATAAATATATGTTTCACCGGATTTGTAGTTTCGTTTGTTTGTTTTTGCATGTATGGACACTATGGGGTGGTCCATGGGGAGATTGAATTTTCAAAATTTCCTCTCTGTTAACTCAGAAAGTCAATAATTTTTTCTAGCTAATTGATCAGTGGGGAGAAGTTCACAATAATGCAGAAAAATATATAATGTTTTAAAAATCTTTTTTTCCTTTTTTTTCCTTTTATTTCCCCCCTTTATTCCCCTCACCCTGCAACCCCCCCCCCCCAGCATTCCCCCACTTAGCTCATGTCCATGAGTCATACATATAAGTTCTTCAGCTTCTCCATTTCCTACACTATTCTTAACCTCCCCTTGTCTATTTTGTGCCTACTGTTTATGCTTCTTATTTCCTGTACCTTTTCCCCCATTTTCCCCCTGCCCCCTCCCTGCTGATAACCCTCCATGTGATCTCCATTTCTGTGATTCTGTTCCTGTTCTAGCAGTTTGCTTAATTTGTTTTCATTTTTGTTTTTTTAGGTTCAGTTGTTGATAGTTGTGAGTTTGTTGTCACTTTACTTTTCATATATTTGATTATCTTGTTTTTCTTAGATTAGTCCCTCTAATATTTCATATAATAATGGCTTGGCAATGATGAACTCCTTTACCTTTGCTTTATCTGGGAAGCACTTTATCTGCCCTTCCATTCTAAATGATAGCTTTGCTGGATAGAGTAATCTTGGATGTAGGTCCTTCCCTTTCATGACTTTGAATACTTCTTTCCAGCTCCTTCTTGCCTGTAAGGTTTCTTTTGAGAAATCAGCTGAGAGTTTGATGGGAACTCCTTTGTAGGTAACTCTCTGCTTTTCTGTTGCTGCTTTTAAGATTCTCTCCTTTTTAATCTTGGGTAATGTAATGATGATGTGCCTTGGTGTGTGCTCCCTTGGATCCAGCTTCTTTGAGACTCTCTAAGCTTCTTAGATTTCCTCGAAGTCTATATCCCTTGCCAGATTGGGGAAGTTCTCCTTCATTATTTTTTCAAATTAGTTTTCAATGTCTTGTTCTTCCTCTTCTCCTTCTGGCACCCCTATGATTCAGATGTTGGAGTGTCTAAATTTGTCCCAGAGTTTCCTCAGCCCTTCTTCATTTTTTTGAATTCTTGTTTCTTCATTCTGTTTTGGTCGAATGTTTATTTTTTCTTTCTGCTCCAGGTCGTTGATTCGAGTCCTGGTTTCCATTCCCTGTATATTTTTATTTACTTCAGTTTGCATAGCCTTTACTTTTTCATCCCTTCTGCGACCATACTCCACCAATTTTGTGAGCATCCAGATTACCAGTGTTTTGAACTCTGCATCTGTTTGGTGGGCTGTCTTTTCATCGCTTAGTTCTGGTTTTGGAGCTTTGATCTGTTCTTTCCTTTGGGCCTGTTTTTTTGTTTTTTTTGTTTTTTGTTTTTTGTTTTTGACTCCATGCTCCTATTACATTGTGAGGGGCAGAACCTTAGGTATTCACCAGGGTGGGGCAACTCACATCACTGTGTTGTGGCACTGTATGTGGGGTAGGGGTCTGAGAGGGAAGAATACCTCCTGCTTGGCTCTTGGCTGGCTTTCAGTCACTTCCCCTGCTACCCACAAGCAAATTTGGACCTTCTGGTGCGGATTCCCAGGTGGGTGGCTTTGTGTATGCTCTGGGACCCCGTGGGTCTCTCAAACGAACTCTCCTGTGAGACTGGCAGTTTCTCCCGCCTCCGCAAACCCCACAGGTTTTTACCTGTAGAGGTTCTGAGTCTTCCTTTTCTGGCACCGGAACCCTGGGTTGCATGGTCTCTCTCACTCCCTAGTTGTACCTCCCGGTTTATCTGCACGCAAATGTGCGACCTCCTGGCCTGCCAGCTGCTGCCTTGCCATATCCCCTCGACCCCGGCTGCCCGTCTTTGCCTGTCCGCCCTTCCTACCAGTCTAGATGAATGTTTCTTCTTTAACTCCTTGGTTGTCAGACTCCTATATAGTTCAGTTTTCTGGCAGTTCTGGTTATTTTTTTGTTTTAAAATTTGTTGGCGCCCTTCTTTTGGTTGTACAAGGAGATAAAGTGTATCTACCTATGCCTCCATCTTGGCTGGAAGTCTGAAAATCATTTTTAAGTGTGAGATAGTTAAATAAGCTACTTTTTAGTCTTTTAAAAGTTGTAGAGCAGTTTTAGATTATAGAATTATTATGAAGATAGTTCAGAGTACTTGAATAACCCTACAACCAGTGCACCGTTATTAACATTTTACATTAGAATGGTGCATTTGTCACAGTTAATGAACTAATATTGATACATTATTATTTACTGAAGTCTGTACTTCATTCAGATTCCTCAGTTTTTCCCTACTGTCCTTTCTTTCTTCCAGGGTCCTAAGATACCACGTTACATGTAGCCATCCTGTCTCCTTATGCTCCTCTTAGTTGTGACAGCACCTTAGTCTTTGCTCAATTTTGATGGCCTTGACAGTTTCGAAGATTACTAGTCAACGTATTTTCCCCTTCTTACTGTGAACATTTTCAGATATACACAAAAGTAGAGAAAATATCCCTATCTTGCCAATCTTATTTTATCTCTCTTTTTGGCTGTGATATTTTAAAGTTACATTCCAAGCATTCTACCATATAACCTGTAAATATTAGAGTATGTATCCTTAATAGATAAGGACTTAAAAATAACCACAATATTATTATACCTAACAAATTTAATTTCTTAATATCCATTTAGTTCAGTTTCTCCTGAGAGGCAAGAATGCATGAGATTTATTAAGAGAAAACACCTGTGAAGAAAATGGAGCAGGAACCGGGGGAGGTTGGGAGGCCTCAGTGCTAGTCTGACTGATGGGAAGGAGAGAGGGATGGGGGGTTGAGCAGGAAGTCTTTAGTCACAAGACATTTCAAAGAAAGTTTTAACAAAGCTATCAAAGTCCTCAAGACAAAAGTGCTCTTTCTCAAGAGACCCACATCTTGCAGGAATGGGCTTGCCTTTGTATCCCTGCTCTGCTCCTTTGTTAAATAATCACTTAGGAGACCAGATAGGCACATTTTCATGGCCGCCACGTCACGTAACACTTTGTGTTCAAATTTTCCCCAGGTACCCCCAAAATGATCTTTTACTCAGTTTATTTGGATGAAGATCCAAATGCAAGCCACTTATTACATTTGGTTAATATGTTTCTCAGTCTTTTTAACCTATAAATGATACACTCCCTAGTTTTTATGCCACTTTTTCAAATTGAAGAAATTAGACTATTTGCCCCACGTTTTGCATTTGACTGATTGTATCTTTATGGTTTCACTTATCCCCCTCATTTTCTGTAAATTGTTAATTAGATGTAGAGGCTTTGTTAGATTCCATATTTCATAGGTGGTTTGTCTTGGGTTGGCTAGAAAGTCTGTTTAGTTTTTTTCATAAAAGATACATTTTTCATTTCCACCAATAACTTGATTGATTTGGATATTTTCAGTATGTTGGCTATCTCCTATGTGGTATAACATTGATTGTTCTCAGTGTCTCAGTTTGATCGCTGTCAACTTCAACAGGTCTACCTAACCATGGAGCATCATCCAGCGAGAAATTTTTAGCACAAAACTGCTCCAACTACTTTTGACATGTTTGATCAGTCACAGCACCTTCTCAATACTCTATGCAAATCTTTTTTTTTTTTGCATTTCAGTTGCTTTTTTACCTTTCCTGAAATAATAAAGCATAATATGCCAAAAATGTCGCTTATTTTCTTCTATTTTCAGTATAAAAATAGCTACACAAAAATTCACCGATTTTGATAAGGTTTTTTTAAATGCATGCCGATATGACAGCTGTCACGATACAAACTAACAGAATTGTTTCAAATGATGTTAAAAGACAACTAAGTGCTACCAGAGCTGTCTTACCGAAAAAAAAAAAAAAATGAACTTTTTGGCCAACCCAGTACTTCCAACTGAATCACATCAGAAGGTACATAATGCCTGGCTGTCTTGCTTTTAATGAAGTTCAGATTGATGAACAGATTTGTATGCTATTAGCTTGATGACTCTATTTTCAAGTTCCCTATCAACCATTTATGTAATGGTTTTAGCAAACATTGATAATTATTACCCAGATCCAGTATATCATCAGGTATTGAAAGTGATGATTTTCTAATTCTGTCATTCACTCTATTTACATTAGTAGTTGGAATTCTTTGAAGAGAAACTTTTCTTCATCAATTACTTGGTTTCCCTAAGATACAAGAAAGAGAAGATCATGTTGATTCTTTCCCTTTATTTACAAATTCGCAGTAATGGACCAGAGCCCAAGCAACCTCCAAAGGTAAGTCATATTTGTTTTATGTGTTTAATTTGTGTCACCTATTGCAGTCATTATTTTTTATGTGCAAATTGTCCCAGGTTTGGCCAGTGGAAGGCCCTTCCAGGTTGGCTCCTATGTCCTTTCGGTCATCAACAACTTGTTGCTTGTTTTCTGGCATAAGGTTTTCTAGTCTCATCTTGTCCATTTCTTTTTCAGGACCTAGAATCAAGAACTACCTTTCTTTGTTGAAAATTAAAGCCTTGACAACCTTCTAAATTATCAGATGCTGTAAAAACCAAAGGGCATTTATAGATCTTTTCATAACTGTGAAAGATAACATTTTCCAACTACTGCCTTTACTGGAAAATTTCAAGAAGATGACATAAATCTGCTTGTTTCTATGCTATTTCTCATTTATTTTCTCACTTATTTTCTGTGCAAATGTTAAGCAGAGCTTAGATATATCTTCATATTATTTTTTGAAAATTTAAATCTATTTATGCTTGTTGAGAAACTCAAGAGTTTGGTTATAGAAGTCAAGATTTTTGTTTTTTTGAGTAGTTAAATCACTTTAAAGTGGTGTTTAAATTAGAATGCAGCCACATAACTATGTAAAAATGCATAGCTATTATTGAGGCGAATGTGAAAAGACATCAGAGCTCATGTAATAAGTTAATTAAGCTAAATTCATAATAAAAAACAGGCGCCCAAATTACGGTCTCTACCACACCCATTAAAGTTTGACCCAGACTCACAGTATGGGTTTTAATAAAGACCAGACACTTCCATCCCTAGTCACATCAGAATGAGGGTCTGCAGGGGTGCCAGCCATTGTCTAGTTTCACAGCTGATTGTGAGGCAGTCAGGACTCCTCACTGCCCTGGCTGTGAGGAGGAGGAGGCTGTGAGGAGGAGCAGCGTTGGATGATAGCTTGAGGCATGTTGTGAAATTGTCCTGTGACTGATGGAACCACCAAGAGTTCTTGCAGTGGTTAGAATAAAGCTGGCAAAACCTTCCCTCTTCTTCTGCCAATTTCTCCATCCAGAAAGAGAACCAGCTCCTTTCTTCCAGAATATGAAAATCAGCGTTAGCTTAAAATTCTTATGTTTTGTATCTTATATTGATTCTCAAATATTTATTATGTACTACTTAGTACTAGGCTCTGTTCTAGGTACTATGGACATAGTGAACAAAAACGACAGATCCTGTACTACACACCATTTCACTCGTTGTTGCTCAATAAAGTGTGTTGACATGGGGTTGAGGACTGGTAGCTTCTCAGACTATCCTTTGGACCTTTCCGAAAGATCAGAACTGATCCACTTATGTTTTGACAGACATAGTAGCCTTAATACATGCCCTAGGCTATAGTTGATCTTATTAAAAATTATGCTGCTACGTCTAATATTTTGGAAAAGACACGCCTCCTAATCTTGAGAAATTGGGAGTGACTGGGGGTTTAGAACATAAATATATATTTTCGTTAATTTAATTTGTTATGTGAATTTTATTTTTGTCCCAAAATATGTTCTTAATGACCAGTGCTACTAAGTCCTCAGTGGGGATCTGGGTCCCACATGTTCTAGTGCATTCTGGTCATCTGAAGCATTTATGATTAGCCACAGTTTCTATGCCTATTAATTTTTATAGCAGATTTCCAAATATCTGTGTTTCTGTTGCTCATAAAATTCCCAGTCACCCATGGTTAAATAAAACTGTTTCGTCCTGTGTTTTTCTTTTCTTCTGAGTCTGCAGTTGAGGTGGAACTAAGTACAGTGTGCTTTACAAGCTTTTGGTGTCTAGTTACTTGAGCAACACTCCTCCCTCCTGTGGTGAAATCATCATCCATTTACCTTTTTTTCCCCCCATTTTGGTAATTCAGTGGTCAGGACACTTTATTCTTTCCCTGTGATTCTTGCCTGATCTATTTTGTTTGGGAAGGACATGTGTGGAGAAATTAGATCCAGTTTTGAGGACTTACCCCTTATAAACTTAAAATAGCATTTAGTCTTTTATACTTATTTTTAAAAAACACTTAAATATATAATAAAATAATAGTTAATCTGCAAACTCCCCACCAAGAGTAAATGTTATTTTGCCACTTTCAGTTGTATAGTAAAATGAAATGCACAATAAATACAAAAAAGAAAAAAAAACCCTCATGAAGATAAATTGGTAAGAGCTATTTCTCCTCTCCAGGATACTTGAGAAGTTTCTCTTACTTGGTCTCAAATGGGTTTATAACATCTTCCTGACTAACTTTTTAAAAGCTGACTGTCTCTGTGTAGACTGGGAAATAAGAGTGGTATTTTATTTATTCTGAGGTCATATGGTGATGTAAATAGAATCAGATATCTTGCCATGTACCTGAAAATTGAGGTGCCCGGCCCCCAATAAGATTGGTCTTCAACAGGTCTGATTAGAGGAGGGTTAGAGATTACAAAGTACCATAAAAATCATAAGATATAGGAAGGTATAAAACTTTTTTGAATGGAGAGTAGAAATTAACTTTTATTTTATTGTTGTCTCTTTAGAACGTAGTTTCAATTCGGTGTTACAGTTGGCAGCAGTGCTTCTTTAAGGGTGGTAGTCCCTCCACCCCTACCTCAGAGTCACCTGCAGCCCATAGGCATGCTCATCAGATGAGTCAGGCCATCTCTGTCCCCAAACAGCTCAGGTATGGTTAAAGAATATTCAGATATTTATTGCATATCTGAATTACCGACTGGTTCCAGTTCACATATACCGAGTCCAATTTTCTGGGGTCTTGGATTGCCCTTTTGCAAAATCTGCTGGTGAACCTTATACACCTGAAGTTTGCAAACCACTCATTTAAACTCTCAAGTCAAGGAACATGTATATAAAGGACCCATGGACAGAATGTGCACGAGCAAAGAGGAGGGAGACTTCTTTATTACCTAGCCTTTTAGGCAGGCTTTGAAGGAATTGGGGGTTATGGGTTAGAATCAGTCACAGTCAGGGAAATTTAGAAAAATATATTCAACATCTGATAAACCATGGTATTACTCACACATGCGGGCTGCGAGGCCCTTGCTGTGCACCACAACCTACTAAGGTGTGGTGCCTTCCACGTTAGACCCACGTGAGCGCTGATTTTCAAGTTAGACGTACTTGAATTCAGATCCTTGGTGTACCCTCACTATAAGCTGTGTGACCTTGGACAAGTTGCTTTATAATGTCCTCATCTGCAACAAGGACAGAATGGTGCTCAACTTGGTTATTGTGGAGAATCATACATGTAAAACGTGTGACACAATGCTGGTTCATAGCTGTGATGGAGAAGAATTAAAAAGCCCTGGCTGGTGTGGCTCAGTGGATTGAGTACAGGTCTGCAAACTAAAAGGTCACTGATTTGATTCCCAGTCAGGGCACACGCCTGGCTTGTGGGCCACGTCCCCAGTGAGGGGTGTGCAAGAGGCGGCCGATCAATCCATGTGTCTCTCACACATTGCTGTTTCCCTCTCTTCCTCTTTTCCCCTCTCTCTGAAAGTAAATAAATAAAATCTTTTAAAAAAATAAAAATGATGCACCTTTTATAGTGCGATTCGTACCGATGAAGAAGTTGAGATTATAATGGTTGTCTTTCTTCCTTGACGTCCCCACCACCCAGAAAAAAGGTTATCAGGAAGCTGTGTATAAGTAATAAAAACGGCCATCTTGTCTTAACAGTTCTGCTTTTCTAGGGAGGCTGTCTGTCCTTAGAAGTCCAACTGAAGCGAGTCAGACCTCTGTTCTCATGAGAAGGCAGTTATGTATCGATACAAAGGCCATGTAATCCCTCTCGGCCCTGGTAAATTGTGGCTACCCGAGAAGCATTGAACAAAGCTTTGGGTAAAGAAAAACGCCTTTTACAAAGAAAGGGTTTGAGTTAGTTTACTTGAGAAGCTCAGAGTACTTCCCAGCTAGGTCTCTTTTCCTCTCAAATCCCCAGGCTCAACCTGGGCTTGTTTTCCTACTATGAAATGTCTGTGCCTGTGCGCCTGAACAAATATATTCCATGGCAGTATCACTGACCAAGGTGATACGGGAACTAAACAAACAGGGTGAATCAGCTTGAATTCAGGAAGGCTGGCAACAAGTCAATTTCTTTCTCTGCTTCTCCGCTTGTTTTTTCAGTGTACCTGATTACTAGTGACCCGTAAGTCCTGATAGCTGAGAACAGGAAGCATATCAAAGCAAGAGGTTGTTTGTCTACTGACCTGCTCCTGTGTAACAAGAAGCGGTTTTTGTTGATTTGGATACTGTAAGGCAGCACAACAGAGGATGGCAGTTATTGGCGCTGGTACTGGGGACAGTGGTACTTGAAAAGACTAGAACAAAACATTTTTCCTCCCGAACTGCATAAGTTTGAAAGTCATGTTTGTCTTATGACCTAGAACATTTAACTGGAATGTGGACATTTGTCCAATTATATGCATTAATTGAAATTATACACAGTCTTAATTCCTTTTGTTGTATATTCTCCTCAGATACTGTATTGCGTCATATACTTGTCCATTCGTAGGCATTATGTATCAGCTTAATCATGGTGATTTACTTGTCATTATGTAAAATATAAGAAAGTTTATTCTTTAAGTAAGTTCAGAAATAGTAGCAACTTTTTTTCTCCCATGAGTGAGATTGATGAGAAAAATTAAGGTAGATAATAGATTCTTTTCAACTAAAAATATTTGGAATTTCAGTTTAAATTGGTGGGGGATACCAAAAGTAACATAGATTTAGGAGATAGATAGATTTTCTGAAGATCTAAAAGATGGCAAACTGAACCACAAGACAGATTAAAATAGTACCTTTTAAAATATATTCCCCATTTAAAAATGTTTGGTGTACAGTCCCGGCTGGTGTAGCTCAGTGGTTTGAGCATCGACCTGTGAACCAAAGAGTCACCAGTTTGATTCCCAGTCAGGACACATGCCTGGGTTGCTGGCCAGGTCCCCAATAGGGGGTGCGCAAGAGGCAACCACACATTGATGTTACTTTCCACCTCTTCCTCCCTCCCTTCCCCTCTCTCTAAAAATAAAATCAATAAAAAATAAAAATGTTTAGTGTACAAAGAAAAGAGCTATTCCTAAAATAGTGAAATGCTATTTCTAGAAATAGAACTAGGGCGTCCCTTTTCTAGATTTGCACCCTTTATGATGGCCTCTTCAGGACTACATTGGTTGGGGAAGCTTTTCCAGAACTGACAGCTAATGACACAGGATAATTGACATTTGGTGTCTGTGTTCATTTCTTTTTGAAAGCCCACAGGAGGTTTTTAAATACATATTAAATTTAAGAATGAACAGATGAGTGAATGAGAGACATTGGTTGCTACTTTGGCCTAACCCTGGCCCTTCTTTATTATAAGTTTTTGTGACCTTTAGCAAGCTACTTTACCTATGGCTCTGTTTCCTTGTCCACAAAGTAGGTTTAATAGTACTTACCACATAAAGTACTTGATACATATTTATTGCATATCTGAATTACCTACTGGTTCCAGTTCACATATACCGAGTCCAATTTTCTGGGGTCTTGGATTACCCTTTTGCAAAATCTGCTGGTGATCCTTACACACCTGAAGTTTGAAAGCCACTCATTTAAACTCTCAAGTCAAGGAACGTGCATATAAAGGACCCATGGACAAGGACAACGAGGAGAGGGGTGGGGTGGGGATGGTGGCAGAGGACTGAATGTGGAAGGGGGGGTAGGCAGGGCAGAGGAGAGCAATGAGGGGGAAATAGGGGCAACTGTAATTGAACAACAATAAAAAAAAATGAAAATAAACTCTATTAAATAATTATTGGGCAGGATGTTATAGCAGATATCCAAGACAGTGATAAAATAAATCAGACTTCCTGTCTTGAGTAAGTTTATGTGTCTTTAAAGGATAGACATAATGTGAACAAGCACAGAGAAAGGAGAGATTAAATCCCTTAAAGGACTGGTGAAACTCCTTTAGGATCTAGCGTTTGGAAGGATTAAGATTTTTTAAATGCCTAGATCAGTATGTGTCGCATGGTAAACGTTGGTATTATTTCCACATATTCTTTGCCCACTCCAGACATTTCTTTCCTAATCTGTAAGGACTATGTCTACATTTTTCATAGATTTCTCCAGTCACTTTATAAATTTCTTTGGGTGACTGGACTACCTTTTCTGATTTTTGTCATTTTTACTGTTTTTTGTTCTGATGACAGAGTTCCCAACAGGTATGTTTTTTTTTCTTTTTGTTTTTGTTTATGCTTTTTCTCATTTCCGTTTTGTGACTCATGAAATTTTATTGCAAGCTTACATTGTACCCTGTATATCATGAGACTCATTATATGATTTAGAAAATTCACTTTCCAAACTGTAGAAAAGAAATCCATTTAGTGGACACTCAAGTTTTTCTGGCTTGTGGATTATTCAGATTCTTTGCATTTACTGCTTTCTTTCATCTGTTTCTTTCCTCGTTTAGGCATGAATAGAGAAAGAGAAAGCAGTAAATCTGGTAAAAAGATTTAGCATGGGGACTGAAAGAAACTGATAGCTAAAATAAATCTCAGCTTAGAGAATTCTGTTAATGTTAGAATGGGTGTTACGATTCTACCTTGTTAGCAGAGGGGTAGCCTAATGATTCTGGCATGGTGAGGAGATCGATCAGAGATTTTGACCTTTGATCCTGCCACTAACTTTCTGTATACTTGTACAGACCAATCCGTCTACTTATGTAATAGGGAAATGCCCACATAATTTTATATTCATTGCCCAAAGGGATGTCAGTAAAGGAATTTAAAGAATTCACTGAATGTGAACACAATATTTTAGATACTAAACCAGAAGCCTCAAAAATATGTACCTTGTCTCTTAAGAGGTTTCATGGGATGAAAATGGAAATGGTTTTCTCTCTCTTCAGAATTTGTATTTTAGTAGCATTAAGTCCTACACAAAATATTTTAGAATTAATGATTTTTTACTGATTGTACAATTTAAGACCATTTTTATACCCATTTAACTGTGTAAAACTGGCACAGAATTTGAGGGACTTGTCCAAGATTAGCTAAATAATGCTGAAATCAGGACTAAAACAAGTTGTTCTGATTCTTCTGTTCACCAAAATAACATGTTGTAAGAAGTGAACATTTTCTTTTTTTGGAAGCCTGATATATCTATAGTCCACTGTTATATGTTTATGTTTTGTTTTTAAACCATATGGAGCAAATGTTATATTGTCCAAGCAAAACCAAGGATTTAGGAATAAGCAGGAATCTTTCGAATAATAATGAGGAATTCTTAGTGTGTTTGTAGCATAACAGAGTGTCACTCCCTGACGTAAAAGGGACAAAAGCTTAAATTTTAAGCTAAACTTAAATTGAGGAAAAGTAGAAGAGAACTCTGAGCAGATAGTAATAATACCTCTCTTCCTATAGCATGAAGATGATTTTGAGGATCAAAACTTGTGGAAGTTTGTAACATGAATTATAACAATATTAGTGGCTCATCCCTAGTATAAAACCATATATATAACTATTTTAGTATTAGTTCTTATATTGTTAACAAATGAAATTGATTTTATCCTTTAGAAATAAATCTTGACTTTATTATTTTTATTTTTTAAGTATATATTTTATTGATTATGTTATTACAGTTATCCCATTAGAAGACTTTAAAAGAAAGTTTTTAAAAAGGTCTAAAATATTTTGAATGAAAAGAATCTAAAAGCTATTGGTTGTCAGAATCAAAGGGGGAGGAGGTTATTTCAACTTCTAAATTACCAAAAGATAAAGTAGAGAAATAGATATTTTGCTGTGTATAATGCATACTTTTTGCCCAAATTTTTTAGGGAAAAATAAGGGTGCATATTATAAATGGGTAGTACCTGAAATACCTAGTGTCTGTTCTTGGGTTTTGTAATTATTTGTGACATAAAATTTTTTGTACCATAATATGTTCAAAAATAAATGCTAAAATTACTTTATAATATAAAAAACCAAGTATCTAAATATAAATAAATAAATAATTGAATTTAAAAACTAAAACAGAAGATTTTCCCCTGAAAGTTTGGACCAGATACATGGGTGTCCATTATACATGGCAAAATATGGTAGTAAAGCTTATGTTCACAGATTTCCCAATATACAGAAAAAACACTGGAGACAAAGGGGAGACAGGGTTTCCTGTAGAACTGGGGACCAGAAAAGCAAATACTCTCCTTGAAGTCCACCCTTCTGTTGTAAGGTTCCAGGTTTGCCAGATCTGACTGTGTAACAGCCGCCCAGGAAATGCTTGTTGAAGAAGTGAGTGAACAAATGATGAGTAAATGCAAATGTGCCTGCTTCTCTGCTGGCTGCGTTTCCAGTTGGAAGACTTGATCTTTTATCGTTTGAATTCCACAAGAAACATCTTAACCAAATTGTGTCTTTGGGCCAATCTGTTTCCAAGCTTGTTTGTGTTTTCCACATTCTTTTTTTGACCTGCAGTGTTTTTCTGTGACCTCTTTCTTGAATGCCAGTAGGTCATTCAGCTGGGACCCGAGGAAGTCAGTAAATTAGACTTGATTTGGAATGGAACACATAGGGTGGGTGGCTTGGATGGGAATCAAATTAGGTCTGGTTAATCTTATTTTGGTTTAATCTATGTGGGAAAGAATAGAAATAGAGGAAAAACAAATAAATGAAAAATAGGGGAAACTATTCTTTTATAATGATAAACATTTTCTGCAAAAAATAGTTCTAAGGACCAAACCCTAAATTATTTTTATAGAAGTTTGGGGACAAAACTGAGCAAAGGAAAGATGAACTTCCCCAGTCATCACAGTTGCTGTTTACTTTTGTAGCTTTCCCAAGGCAGAATCTCTCTGCTCTTAAAGTATGGAGGCTTCACAGACGAGCACACTACTTCACAGACGCCATGCTTTTTAGTCTCCAGGGCTCTGGAAGTGGATAAACCTCATCTTTGGGAAACCTCAGCCACTAGGGAGGCAAAACAAGTTTCTGACACTGAGTTTATAGTCATCTAGACCCAGTTACGACTTTCTTAGGAAGTCCTAAGGAGAGGAAATGCAGCAAGTTCACGCACTAGTAATTTTTTTAAGTTGATCCCCCCCCCTTCAATTATTTCCGATTTGCAATGTATTGGACCACTGAAGACTTATCTTTGTTGCTCAAAGTTCAGGAAATCTCTCTTTGAATTGGCTGAGAGCATAGGAATAAAATGGGAAATTTCTTGAAAGCTGCCTTGGGAGAGGGAAGCCAAGAAGGATCCAGTGAAACCATCAAAGTGGGAGCCCTTCTGTTTGGAGTTTTGAGTGGGGCATTGGGAGTTGTGAATGGGATTATTCCTTGAAGAGAATTTCATGTGATTGCCAGTAAGTTCTTCCTACAAAAGAGAGAACCAGCCAAGACTTAACCATTTAGGAGTTTCTGCAATGTAATACTATTTGTTCCTGACTATTGAATTTCCCCTCCCACAAAATAATTTGCTCTTTTTTTTTTTCCTTAAACAATATGGACATTTATTTTCTCACAGTTCTGGAGGCTGAAAGGCCAAGATCAAGGTGTTGGCAGGCTTGTTTTCATTTTGCGGCCTCTGCTTGGCTTGCTGATGGCCTCCTTCTTGGTGCCCTCACCTGCCCTTTCCTCTGTGCACATACATTCTTGTCTCTTTGTGAATCCAAATTTTCTCTTCTTTTTTTTTATTTTTTATTTTTAAAATTTCTTACTTTATTTTTCTAAAGATTGTATTTATTTACTTTTTAGAGAGAAGGGAAGAGAGGGAGAGACACATCAGTTTGTGAGAGAATACATTGATTGGTTGCTTCTCACATGCCCCCAACTAGGGACCAGACCCTCAACGCAGGCACGTACTCTGACTGGGAATCGAACCTGCGACCTTTTGGTTCACAGACCAGCACTCAATCCACTTAGCCACACCAGTCAGGGCCAATTTTTTATATATTTTTTTCATACCATTTTAGGTTTTTTAATTTAATCTTTATTGTATTTTTGTTTCCATTACAGAGCAAAATAAGTTTTCACTTAAAAAAGGGGGAACAGTCATCATTATTTCTGATTTCTCATATTTGACCTGTGGATATAAGGTATGAATTAAGGCACTGAAACATGAGGAGATACATGGAATTTTTCCAGCACTTCCTATGGGGTTCTAAGTACCCTGTCTTCCTCTTGGTCTCCCTGATGTTGGTGAAGACTTCACTTGTCTGAACAGAGGGAAATAATAACAGTTTTTCATGTTTCTAGAGCAGATGACTGGACCAGATAATTTTATACAGTTCTTTTTAGCATTCAGATTAATAATTCCAAAGCAGCAAATGATTTTGACTTTGGTTAGTTTTCCAGGGGCAGATCTACTTAGTGGTAATCTTTTAAAAATATAAATGACTTTTGTCTACTTCAGCAATACTTAACATGTTTAAAAATTATTTGTCCTATAATATTTTCTACATATAAAATTATACACATACAGTTTTACATACAAACACATATAATACATGTGATATATTGTTAGGTATAGGTTTGAAAAATAAGAAAATGAAGACCCAAACACATACAGGGCAGGATCTCAAGGAATAATCTGTATTTTTTTTTACTGCAGTTCCAATGGTCTTGGAGTGAATGCTGTTAGAACGGAAAGGATGTCTTCATTTTATTCTGTTTTAGGGGGAAAAAAGTGGTTACCATTTCATTTATTCATCCTGATTCTCTTCGATAACTGCATTTTTTGTTTTGTCTTTGTTTTTGGAAAGAGCATTTTAAAAATGTAAATTTACTGCCTCAGGCACTATTGATAATGTTTTACCTAAAGTAATTGTTGATAAAAGGAAAATGTCTAGATGAGATAAACCACATTCCAATAAATGACCTTTTTACAGAGTTTGTGAAACTATGGACACATGCAGAGGCCTTCAGTCTTTTGAAACAAGGAGATGCATGTATAAGTAATGTCCATTTTGGGAGGAGAAAATGGTTTGAAAGTGCTCTCAACTTGTTAAGATTTAAAAGGGAGGATATAAAGTTGCAGTCCAATATAATCACAACCAATAACCATGGAAGAAAATGAAACATTTCCCATATCTATGGGGAATATTTCCTTAACTTCATTAAGCATACTGTTCACACAATGAAAAAGCCTCCCTCGTTATAAAAAATAGTTTGTCCCTGTGGTTGCCATGCTGTCCCATAGCTTGTTTCAGTTTTATCCCTAGTGTGCTTCTGCCACCTTGTGCTTTCTGAAACCCATTACAGTGAGCAGTGAAGAAGGAAAATTCTTAGGAAGGTTCATGTCTTTTGAAGAGAAATTTTCATAGTATAAGAGGAGGGTGAGAGGGAGATACATTCCAGGTACATGGAACATGTGCATGTGTGTGTGTGTGTGCGTGTGAGAGAGAGAGAGAGAGAGAGAGGGAGAGAGAAATCTTTCCAAAGGTTTGGGGGATAACACATTTACTGGATTATATCGATATTAAAGTTGCATTTTATCATTAGGACTTGCAACCTGGTAAAGGGGGAGAGAAAGAGCTTGGTTTTAGTGCTGATCGCTATAAGCTCCTGAAGTAAGGTTTTAAAACATATTTTGATACTTTCTCTCCTTGCCTGTTCTTTAAATGTGTTCTTTTCTGCATTAAAAACCTCAGCCAGACACTTGTGCCTAGAAAGCTGTAGGTGGCTTGTTAAATGTGTTTCTTTAAATTAAATCGCCTGCTGTGTTTTCATGAACTGTTTTTCTCTTTCCGCATTGTCATTCCAGACAGCATTCCGTTTGTCCAGTGCCTCCAGCTCTTTCTCTGGTCTGCTGCCCTGGAGCTATGAGCGCTCTAGCAGGGAGAGCCTTTACCTGGAACTTTGGCCTTTCTGCCTGAGCAGAAGCAGGCTCGATTTGATGACTTGGCTGAGCAGCCCTTGCCTCTTTCTTTTTAGGAATTAATTTAAATACATTTGATTTTGAAATGGTATTTCAGGAGCCATTTTTCAGGATGATGGTGGAACATCTTTCCCAGCTTGCTAAAATATTGACATACTTACGCTTTGGTGTTGTGCTTGCATTGAAGAATTATGACTATGGCTTTCAACCACAGGCTTACAACCTCTGAGGGTTTGAATGGTACAGAGGTCACATTTATTGAGCACCCACTACAGGGCAGAGCCCAGTGGGGTTGGCAGAACATTACAAGGAGCTTGGAAGCCCTTCTCTAGTGCCTAACCTTCCCTATCTGGACAGTTTTATTTCTCAGTTTTGTTTTTTGTGTTTTTTTTAAGTTTTAAATTGTGGGAAGGGGGAAGGGGAGGTAGAAAGAGAGAGAAACATTGAGGTGAGAGTGAAACATCAATTGGTTGCCTCTCATACACTCCCCAACTGGGGACTGAATCCACAACCCAGGCATGTGCCCTGACCAGGAATTGAACCATGACCTTTTGGTTTGTGGGACAACGCCCAACCAGCGGAGCCACACGGGGTCCAGGGCATGTTAGTGCAGCTCTTGATCCACCCTCCAGTCTGTCTTCATGCTGCATTTGGAACATCCTTTCTGAAGAAAAAAATCAGATCTTTTTGCTCCTGGATGTTAATTCTTACAAGGGTTTTCCTGTTTCAACCGAGGTAAAGTCCAGATTCTTTAGCACAGCGTTTTAGCCCCTTACATCCCCAGCCTCAGGTATGTTTGCTGCCCACCATAAACGCTGGGCTTCAGCTCAGCGGGGCTCCTCACTGTTTCCCCCCAACTGTACCCTGTGTTCTGTTCCCTCAGCGCCAGGCATGTTCTACTGTCTCTCTAAGCACTGATCATTCTTCCTCCTTTGTCCCTCTTACTCTTGTATCTGATGGTCTTGCGTAAAAGTCACTTCTTTCAGAATGCCTTTCTGAACCTCTTATCCAACTGTGTCAAACAGCCCTCAGTTCTAAAGTGGCACTTGTCCCACTGTATCATAATTCCTCCTGTTATCGAGATAGAATTCACATACCATAAAATTCACCCCTTTAAAGTGTACAGTTCAGTGGCTTTTAGTATATTCTACTAAATATACTAAATATTTAGTAGAATATATATATAAATATGTATTTACGGGGTATGTTGGGGTTTAGTATATAAAAAGGTTATGCAGCTGGCATCACTATATAATTTCAGAATATTTTCGCCACCCTCCCCCCAAAAACCACACACCCATTGAATAGCCCGTTCCCCTTTTTCCCCATCTACTGACAATGGCTAATTTAATTTCTACCTCTATGGATTTGCCTGTTCTAGGCACTTCATATAAATGGAATCATACAAATACCATGTGATTTCACTCATGTGGAATCTAATGAGTAAACTGAACTAACAAGGAAAATGGACAGACTCATAGATGGAGAGCCAGGATGACAGCTGAAGGGTGAGGTAGGTGGAGGGGGTGGAGGGATGGAGCAAAAAGGAAAAAGGACTCATGGACAACTGTGGTGATTGCTGGGGGGAGACGTATAACGGCACTAAATGGTAATGGGAAAAAATACAATAAAGGTTAAATAAAAAAATAAATGGAATCATACACTTTGTTCTTTTGTGTCTGCCTTCTTTACGCATAGTGTTTTTTAAGGCCTATCCACATTGTAACATGTATCAGTGCTCCGATTCTTTGTATAGCTGGGTGATACCCCATCGTATGAATATACCTCATTTTGTTTATCCGGCATCACGTGACGGACGTTGGAGTTATTCCTTTTTGGCTACTATGAGTAATGTTCCTATGAACATTTGTGTGCAAGTTTGGTATAAATATGTCTTTTCAGTTCTCTTGGATATATGTACCTATGAATGGAATTACTGGGTCACATGGTAACTATTTTCCACAGCAGCTATACCATTTACATTCCCACCAACAATGTATGAGGGTTCTAATTTCTTCATATCCTTGCCGTCACTTGTTCCTTTCCGGAATTGTTTTTATGATAACCATCTAGTGGGTGTGAAGTCATAATTGTCTTATAACTGGCTTGTTTCCCTCATGGCACTAAGCTCTGCAAAGGCAAAGACTTTGCTGGATCTTGTTTATTATTGTCCTCCAGTGCCGTGCACAGGGGTAGCTGCTTAAGTAACACCTCTAAACTGGGTGGGAAGCCCTGATCTTTCCTATTTGCTTTGCCTCTGTAAATCCAGGAAACGTAGGGGCCAGGACACACCATTCACCAGCGTGTCACAGGAGTTTAATAGTCACACTAAGTGGATGGCTCCGAGGCTTTGACAGTCTTACCTGAGAAGCTCTCTGTGTGGAGAACGGCATGAGCTCTCGTTTAACCAGCTCAGAATGGGGAAGACCACTCAGCTCTGCTGACATTTTAATCTGTGATTCCCGGAAGTCTTTCTATTCCAAACGCATTTTCTCAGGGCATGTGAACATCGCCTAATTAGAAAGCCATTCATTCTGGGTGAAAGTGGAGAAGGAAAAAAAGTTCCTTTACTGGAAACAGACGGGCCACATAGATTATACATTCAGAATAATACAGATCGAAGCCAAGTTGTCATGTTCTGAAACAACTGTGTTTAGCCAAGTTACAGCTGGGATCTATCTCATCTATTCAATGCTGTTTATCCTTTCCTAGCTATCTGTTTTTATCTGTCCCAGCATGCCAAACGCTTGGATTTGTAAAGATGAGCTGGAAGCAAAGAGGTTCTTGTTCCCTGATTACCTGGGGCACATTGTCTATGAAAGAAGAGGCCCAGATGCCTCCTTGGTGCTCCCAGGCCGGGAAGAGGGGGGAGGGCCATGCATGCCACCTGCAAAGCTCGTGAGTCCATCTCCACCCTTTGTCAACATTCCACCCAGTCAGGTTTTGCTCAGTCAGGAGTATACATTTTCTGTCTTTGTTTTTCTGTCCCTCTTTCTCTCTTCACCTGCTGTGAAACACTGTGTTGGGCCAACCCTGGGAGCCTTCTGTTGAAATGGAATCTTTAAACCTTGGGGCTAATTTTCAGTTCCATCTTCCCCTCAGTTAAATGTGGCTTTGCTGAGTTACAATCACCTGACTAATTTCAATAAACTCTTCCTCTAGTGTATCTTTCCGCCAAAAACAGTATGCATTTCTGATCCTTTGTGGGGAGAGGATAGGGAAGAAGAGAGACCTTTGGGAAAGTCTTAGGTAAATAGTATTGACCTTGTGTAAAGTATGTTAATGTTATTATATAGCAGTGAAAATACAAAAGATAGAAAAAACAATAACATAGCAATCTTTGTCCAAATATGGCCCTCTTGAACTCTGGATGGTATTTCAGCGCTGTAGGAAAATTCCAGAAATCTCTGGCTGCAAATGTTTCCCTCTCCTTATCTGCCTCTGCCGATAAACTGAGGATGAGCCTGTGTCAGCAGGTGTCAGTTTGAAGAACTACAGCACCAGCGTAGTTGGCGCGGCAACATCCACACCCATATTCTGTCCTTTACCCGATTTCTTTAATATGCCCTGATTTATCATTTCACCCAGGCCTTTAGCCAGTAGTGAGTTTGCATGGTTTCTTAAAATACTAATCTCAGAGAACTCACATAGCAGCCTGGCCCTGTGCGAGAGGGCAATGTCGAAGCCTAGGAGTGCTAGCTAAACTCACAGGAAGAGGAATTCTGCCCCAAAGCCCAAAGCTTCTGGTAACTGCTTGCTTTGGCACACTGACGAGGACCAAAATTACCCGGGTCCCAGTTTACACTCTTTGTTCCTCTAGTAGAGAGAAACTTGTGGCCCTGGGCCCCGTATTTGCATACATGGCTAATCTGATAGCTTTTGACCAGCTGGGCCACTCTGCTTTTGAGCAAGCCGAACACTTGAACGCTTGTAACTTGAATATGGAATCAAAACAGAATCTTGTACAAATGGCTGTGCAGGGTTGTTCAACTCTTTGAAAAGTTCCTTTAGCTCGTCAGCATAACATATGAGATAAGTTCTAAAATTCAGGCAGAAATTTAGAAGGACAAAAATGCAAGTTTTAAATTCCAGATCCTGAACTGCGCTACAAAATTGAGCAAGATTGTTATACTAGAATCTTTGGCCTGGGCGATTCATGCTGCGCTGTGCAGTGCATCTGAAGGTATCCGCCCAGAGTTTGTTGATTTACAGTGAGAACCGAAGGAAACATTCCGAAACATCCTGCCACGGACCCTTGCAGGTGGGCCCGCCTGAACACGGAAGTCGGAGGAAACGAATTTACGTGACTAGTGATAACACTGCCCTCTAGTGGTTTAAGGCTAAAGCGAGTGAACTCCGATGGGCCCCATTTCTCCAAAAAACTCCCGGATTGTGTGTGGGAAAGAGAGAGGGAAGTGGAGGATGGAGAAAGGGAGGGAGAGAGAAGAGGAGGAGGATTCTTGCCAGTGTAGCTCATCTCAGCGACTCTGAGGCAATAGGGACGGTGCTTTCTGGACAGGGCTTCTGAGATCCATTCAGGGCCTCCGTGAAAAGATCTCCTCCCGACACCCCCGCCCCTCGGATTCCAGCGGGTGATACTAGCTAAAAATCATTGGTAGGATTTGTACAAAGCTTTGTACCAGCCTCCCCTGGCCCACATTCCATTTCGAGGTAAGCCACTAACGGTGCGGAGTGGTGGAACCATCTGTTGTGAGCTTTTCTTGCACCTCCACATTTTCAGTGTTCCCTTGAGACCTTGCTGTTATCTTCCCACATAACTCCGGCTGCCCTTTGCACTTTACTTTCTGGGACCTTCCTATTAAGAACTTTTGGCCTAATTCCTCAGGTGCCTGTGGGCAAGAATGTTTAGAGAGCTGCTTGAGCCCTTAGGGAATGTTAGGAATGCTGAGAATTTCGGCCACTACTTTGCAGACCCCTGGGAAAGAAAGTTTTGGCTCAGGGGAGTGGGGGAGGCCTTCAGAACACCTCAGATCACGGTCACCTCAGGCTGTGGGGAGCTGGCCCTGAAGCCAGAGTCTCATCTGGGCGGCCTTGCAGGTCTGCTGACCTGGGTACAGAGGCCTCTGGGAAAGGTGGTGCTGTGTTACAAACTATAGATGTGCAAAATGCGAGTTATTTGCTGTAATGTTTTAGTTGTATTCAATATAATTGGCAAGTAAAGTAAGGCAATTTTACAGCTCTAAGTCCTTTTAGGTGTGGAAGAAAAAGGGACCACATACTAAACCTGACAAGCTCAGGGGAGGTCTGCGTGGTGGCCTCACAAACTCAGGTCGAAAGTAACCGCACTGGATGGTCTGAAATTAAAGCTTCTTAACTAAAAGCAGGTCATGGCAGGTTGTCATGTCCTGGGCTGGTAACTTCCCTGACCAAGGTCAGCCTTTACCTTCACTGACGCTGTCTGTTGTCCTTCTGCATCCTGGATACATGCCTTTGGCATGTCAGGATAATTTCCTTCCCCCTGCCCACCCTGCAACCGCTGGTACAACCACTGCAACGAGCAGAGTCCACAAATCCCCTCACAGTTATTGTTACCATGCTCATTTTATGTGTCTCTTTGTTTTACTTTTTATCCAGTCCCAGAGATTGGTCCGCTTTGCTTTGCTTTCTCTCACCTCTCTAATCTATCACCAATGAATTCCGTGTAACCCCCTTACGTATTCTCCCCTGATTCTCATGTACAAAATAAGTGGCAAAACTTTTTCCGGCGCATTTTCTCAATCCGTTCAGATTTTGCTTCCCGGTAGTTGTCATCAGTTTGGCTCAAGTAAACTCATAAAAATTCCCCACAGATTCGAACGTTTCCTATGTTGACACAGGGTTGCGTTGTACTGGGCCGTTCCCGGGTTTGCTGGGTTTGCTACATCCCGGAGCTTATGGAGTCTTATTTCATTACAGGAAAAGAGAGAGCTTGACTCGGAACTGTCACCACAGTCTCCGGCTTTCTATCCACCTTGACTTCTTCATTTGGTTATTTTGAAATTTTTGCTTTTAACTCATATATTGTAAGGATAATTACCAAACCACCCGGTACCCCCACTCCCAGTCCCGTTAAACTTTGTGATAATTAGAAGAATCTCACAGCGGAAGCATGATTTGATTGTGTCAGTTAATTTAAGGTGTCTGTTTTGAACTGTTTATCTATTATCCTGAGGAATGTCTGGCCCTTGATGAAGCTTCAATGTTACCCTCAAACACTACAGCCATCTCACACGACCACCAGGCTCCCCCTTTGTCTTCATAAACACCTCCTTGGAACACATAAATATGTTACTTAGGACAGGAGACACTTCTACTTGCATTGAAGGAGTACAAGCTTTAACATGTATAATCAGTTTTATGAGATTATCCTTGTGTTAAGAGTATAAGCATGAAAGGGTTTTACTTTTCCCATAATTGCTACTAATTGTGTTTTGTGAAACCTCTCTTTGCCTGCTGAATAGTAAAGCCCCCTTAATGGTGTCTCAGCCCAATACCATAAATGTGTCACTGCAACCTTAAGACTCAGTAGTGTCGACGAAAGAACACGCAGACTAAGAAGAAATATGATAAGATTTTTTTAGCCAAACTGACAACAGTTACTGGTAAGCAGAATTACAGCTTCTTGTATACGCTAGAATCAAAGGAGAAGATGTAAGGGAGCTTCCACGAAATCCGTTGGTGGTAGAATAGGGAGGTGGGAGAAAGCGAAGCGGGGAGGGGGGTATGTGTGAGACTGGGTAAAAGGTAAAATGGAGAGACAAATACTTCTTTTACACTGGTGGGTACAGGATAGTTAACATTTACAGCACAGAGAGATGGTATGCAGGGATCAAGAAGGGCCCTGTGATCTGCTCCGATGGGAGATTGTACCCTGAGGAACCTGGCACAAGGGATTACTTTGACATTCCAAAGGTATGTTATCTTAGATGCAAAAAGACAACAGGCAAGTTCACTTAAAGACTGACCTTTGCCAAGGAAGCTACTGACCTAAGACGTGACTACCCAGCATGACTCACTTTTAGTTAGGAATTTTTATATTCAGACCATCCTATGTGGTTACTTTACATCTCAGTTTGTAAGGCTTGGCATGCAGGCCTCCCCCGAGCTTGTTGGGTTCAGTGTACACCCTTTTTTTGGCCCACTGTGTTGTTTTCGTTTAAAAATCATTTCCTATTCAAATGTTGTCTTTCTTCTTTTGCCCACCCCTAGAAAGAGCAGTGGAGTGTGGGACTGGGAGTCTTGATGTTTCTCTCATAGTCCAGCTGCCTCACTCATGCCTCCCCTTCGATGTAGGACCTGAAGCAACTCTGACTTCCCTTACTTGCCCATTTCTAATGAGGGTGTCTTATATTCAACTCTTTTGTCTGTGGCTGCTTATCTGGCCAACACTGTCCTTTGGTTAATTCTGCGTGGAAGGAATCTAAATGCAGTTTCTTTCTTGGGGCACGTGTGCTGATTCGTCAGTGGGCTCCACAGGCTGGGCTCCAGCTGGAGTTCTCTCCGGTGCGACATCCTCCTTTACACCGTGGTGCATGGCGCTTGGTGGGAAGCATGACGGCTTAGGCCCAGCCACCTTCCTGGGAGTCTAGCAGAGCCATGCGAAAGCCCCTTGTTCTACTCCAAAGAGTGGCAGTGCAGCCTGCCTCCTAGCACTTCCTGTCAGCTTCAACATCCCTCCTGCTCCTCTATTCACTCCCAAGCATCAGGTGCTGTGCCAGATGGGTGGTTTGCTGACTTTCCAACCAGAGCTAATCTCTAATCCTCAATATGCCACAGTGGTGGGAAGCCACCTTTCAGTTTTAAGTTTTTTCTCCGTTTTATTGATTTATTGGGGTGATACTGGTTAACAAAATTATACAGATTTTAGGTGCACAGTTCCACAACACATCATCTGTGCACTGTATTGTGTGTTCACCGCCCCCCATCAAGTCTGCTTCCATCATAGTCTTATCACGTGAGGGCACTGCTCAGATTCTAACCTAAACAGTGTGGGGCAAAGGAAGGGATAGTTACCACTCTGCAGAAAGCTTTGCCCCACGAGGGAAACCCTTTCTCCCATCCTTCCTCTTTCGTGAAAGAACTGAGTCTGCTTAGATGGCGACCGTCTCCAAGTCCTACATGAAGGTGTCTGGCTGCTACATCTGTGATTTCTCCAGACGTGGAATGTGGAGTTTTGTTCTTAGCTATAGGACTTCATCAACAATTCTTGGTATTTAACCCCCAACGAAAGTATATTATATGGTGAGGTCATGGTTTTCAGCCCTGGCTTCACATTATTAGGTTCAGTCCGCCTGGAAGTAGGACCTGGATGTTGGTAGACAAAAGAAAAACATCTCGTGATTTAGGTACACAATGAGGGTTAAGAACTTTACGTGACTAGTGGAGGGCAGGATGCAACCCTAAAGGGAGAGCATTTAGAAGTAATTCTAAAGTGAGAGACAGGTTAGTATAAGAAAAACGTGGCTCCTGAGATGCAGCTGAAAAAAGCAGGCTTCTGTTCAATTGGTTTGAGGGATGAAGAATTTGGGGAGGGGATTCTGAAATAGTTCTGTTCCCTCCCCCCATTTTTCTTTTTAATTATTTTGTCTTTCTCACCATCAAATACCCATTCTCACTCCTTGAAAAAGATTTATTGACATTTTTGTCCTTGAACGTTTTCTTAACGTTGCTGGTTGGGCTGCACAAGGCCTTAAGACATGGCCCTTGCCCTGTAACATCGTAGAGAGTCAGGATGGAATAAGATTTCTGCAAATAGTTATCATGCAAAGCAGCCGGTCCCGTTTAAGAGGCTTAGCTCTTGTCTATGAGAGCAATGACTACTGCTTTCTCCTACTCAGTACACAGGGATGGTATGCAGGGAACACGGTAACAATGAAGGATTCTCTACTCATCTATCTAGCGTTTTCTTCTTTCCAGGTCTTCTTTTTCACCTGTTGAAATAGCGTCTAGTGCCTATTGATTATATGCCCATTTAAAACCAATGACCAGTGAGATCAGAGGTTCTCATTGGTGGATTAGATTATTTACATGGAGTGGAGTGAATATTGGAGAGTCAACCACCAAGAGCACCGCGCTCTGGTATCGCTCTCATAGAACTTTTCTCACATTCTCTAGTATTCTCTTCACTTGTCTTTCTTTTCTTTCCTAATAGGTCAAGGATCTTGTCTTATCTTTTTCTCTCTGTGTCCTCCAGGAGTTATGAATCTGGTTAGGGATATGATATGAACCCACAAATGAAACATAGACACACATATACATTTTAAGTAGATGCACACTACACTCGCTGCTATGGTTGTGTTCTTGGATTGGGGCACCCTAACCGGATCAGCATTATAGCAGAGTCCACTGGAGATGCATTTCCAGTCAGCAGATTATCAATAGCTTTTCTCCGTCCCTTAGGTCCCTGAAGTCCAGCTGTATCTTAGGTTGTTGGTCAATCTGCTCCCGATGCAATAATGCTTAGGAGGCTTTTTACAAAGCCAAAGGACTTCTCAGTCTCTTACTTCCTAAGGAACTTTATTCTCTGTTTCCTTGAAGGTGCCTAGAGCTGCAATAAAACAGACATTTGAAGGTTTCCTGTGTTACTCTTTCTTGTTCCTTTTGGCAGGTACAGCACCATCATTTGAACAGCTTTTGTCAGGCATCATCGATCAGAGCTGTTTACCGGAACACAAAATAAATGGAGAAAAACCACATTGGAATAAACAAGACACTTCTCTCAGGGTAGCATGGAAGTGCTCTCAGCGGCTGTGAGAGTACAGGGTACTCTCGTGCATTCAGGCAGAGGGGAAAAATACATATAAACAATTATAAAATGCTTTTGGAAAATTATTTGGACAAATACTCTTACAAGGAATAGAAGCTCCATGGAATGACATTTTAAAAGGCGCTAATATATTGAATAGTAGCGTGGTGAAGTATGTTGGGGTGCTGCTCTGCTCATATTTCTTTTTTCAAATGTAAACCCGCAGTGCCTGCTCAAAGGATGGGTTTAGGTGGCCAGGTTGGTACCATGGGACCCACATAACTAACCCTGTCCCCCATAGGTTGTGCCAGGGACATGGAGACCTAAGCTGAAATGGATTTGCTTTCTCAGTTTCCTAATGACCCCAAAACTATGGTCCTGCGATGTTGAGTTAGGCCCACAACTGGCTGTCAGTGAGGATCAGGTTTAGCTTTGAGAAGTATAAAGTAAAAAGTATGATGCCTAAACAGACCGGAAACTCATTTTTCTCTCAAAAACCTAGGAGTGCAGGGTTTGCACAGCAAGCTGTTTCGTGGGCGTCAGGGAGTCAGGCCTGACCACTGTTTGCCTTGTCATCCTCGGTGCTTGCTGCTTCTGTTCAGTGCCGTACTCGTAAACTGGCTCGGGGGGAATAAAGGCTTGATTTGTAGCGTTTGCCTGATTCCTGTGGTGGAAATATTCCCATTATGGCCCATTTCAGGCTACCAGTGGTTTAATAGCCAGCTTGCAAAATCCCTGAATGTTGAGCAGTCTGCACTGCGGAGCCTTTACGAACCAGCACTGTCTTGCACACTGCTCTTCTACCCCATGGCCCAAAATGGCTGCCCCAGCTCCAGGCGTTAGAATGGCATTTCAGCTAATAGGAAGGAAGAAATCGAAAGAAAACAGCAAACTTCTCCCCTTTTGGGATGTCTTCTAGACATTGTATACACTCACTTACATCCCATAGGACAGAATTCAAACACATGACCACTTCTACTTGGGAAATATATTTTTTTATTCTGAGTTTCCATGTGTGCAACTAAGATTTGGGTGTTCTGTTACAAAAAAAGAAGAAATACATTTGGGGAAATATCAGCAGCCTCTGTAACTAAAGGTAAGACCCAGTTCCACATAAATGCCCAAGTTAATGAGGAGGCAGAAGCCCAAATTAAAAAGAAGTTAGTTTTCAGAGTGAGAAGACGGGGTGGATTTATAGCAGGGATGATAAATAGGCAGCTTCAGTGAAGAAAGAGAGGCCAACTGTCAATTATTTAAATTTTGGGTGACTAATGATAATACTCCTTTCTCTCCTGAGTTGGAACTAACCGAGGGACAGATAAATAAGTCAGGCAGATGGAGGTAAAAGTGTCAACTTTATTACTGATTCAACTGTTTGGAGGAAAACTTTAACCCTGCAGTAAGTACCAAGGGGCTCAGTGACCTCACTCCTAAAATAAACTTGCCCACCCAGTCAAAGGCAGGATTAGAAAACCGCAGAGTCGCCCACCTTGCCACCCATTTCCCCTGCCAGCGGCACTTGCCCTTGAATGTTCCCTACAGAAGGAAATGGGTGAATTGTCTTCTTCCAAATTCACTAATAAGATAATTAATCAAAATTGATTGAGGCATAGTAGGAGAGGCCAGGATATGTCTATCCATATTGAAACATGAACAATGAGTGCTCTTTTCTAATACTGTGATCTTTCAAACCTGTTGAGGTTTAGCTAATCATGCTGCAGTTGGGTTGTATGCAATCCCCATGAACCCTCACAACTCTCCGTTTATTTAAATGCACACAGATTGCTTCTGTTACAACAAAATGCTCTCTGATGTAGACATGTGATCAAGGGCTGTATTGTATGGATCAGACACTGAGGGCCATAGGCATTCACAAAGTTTCTAAGAGGGTTAGAGGAGACAAAGGAGTTCACATGGAAGTGGTACAACTCGAGCTCGCTCTTGAAGTCTGGGCAGGGTTTTTGATTGGCAGAGGGAATGGAAGTGTCTCAATCAAGGGGAACTTAATGGATGTACTGAGAATGGGGGAATGGGCATGGTAGGAGCAGGACATAGGGAAGAGACCACATTGACTAGTGAGGTGCCTGTTGAAGAGCAGTGGAAAGTCAAGTTGGGTGGTTTGGGATCACCATTTGGCAAACTCCGACAGAGGACTACATAGTTGCCAGAGAAGGAAATTTGTAGCCATTGAAGAAAATCAAAACATGACATCTTCACAGATTATTCTGGAGGAAGTATTACTTTCTTAACAGTTGCATGGACCAACAGATTCCCTTTTTGCTTGAATCCAGCTAAAGTAAAGAGCTCTGACTTACACATTCCACTTACTGGGAATAAGGAAATGATCTTTAAACTTCTGCGGGCATCAGAACAACCCGGAAGACTTACACACACAGTTTCTGATGCAGTAGATCTGTGATGGGGCTCAAGAATTTCATTTTTATTTTAGTTTTATTTATTTATATTTAATCCTCACTTGAGGAATATGCTTATTGATTTGGAGGGAGGGAAAGGGAGAAAAAGAGAGAAACATCGATTTGAGAGAGAAACATTGATCGGTTGCCTTCCTAACCCACACCCCAGGTATGTTCCCGGACCGAGAATTGAACCTGCAAAATTTGGTGTACAGGATGATGCTCTAACCAGCTGAGCCTCTTGGCCAGGGCAAGAATTTTATTTTTAGAAGGTCCCAGGTGATGCTGCTGCTGCTGGTACTGGGACCACACTTGGACAGTCACTGGAACAGACGCTGGCCTGGGATCAGTCCCGTCCAGTTTTGAATGAATGAATCATTCGATTGGATGGATGGATGGGAATGAATTCCCTCAATCATAAAATGAGAGGTGAGATGGTCTGTGAGGCCTTTTTGAGCCTTTGCTTCTGTGACTCTCAGCTACTGGATGCCCTATTCATATTTTCCCCCACATAATCGAAAACTCAGTGTTTACTGAGATTGCCTTCATCCCCTGCCAGTGCATTCATTTTACCTCAAGGGCTTCTGTCATTAGGTGGGAATCTGAAGGCATGCGATTGGGCTTGAGATGCTTTCTCAGGAGGGAAGACCCGCTTGACATGGGCCTTCCACACGCAAGTAAAGAACGAAAAATGGCAGCTAATTCAAATATTGCTCATCTACTTTAAAAGTAAAAAGGGATGAGACTTTTTCTCTAAAGCAAAAGTGCTGTCAACCCAGCACCTGAGGCTTTGGAGAGCATTCATTCAAACTGTTAAAAATGTTCAGCCTTAAAATATTTACCCAATTCATAATTGTCCAAAGCAATCAGCTGACTGCCTGCCAAAGGGATCAGAGGCTTCCTAATGACCTCGGACTGTCAAGCCAGAGGATCAGGGCAGGCTGACCAAGCCACACGTGGGGGGGCACCAGTCAACATTTGCAGCATCAGCGATCACTCCTTGTTCTGATTGGCCTGCACATGGTTGGCTGAGGACTGGCCCCAGCAGAGACAGCATCTGGCAGCCCTAGAGAGAACTGTACTTGGACTGAGGGATTTCCCGAATTTCATTTTGGATGACCTTAGATCGAGTCCCACATCAAGGAGATGAGACGTGTCCAAGGTCGGCAGATGACAGTGATGTCTGGCCCGTAGCAGCAGAGGCAAGGTTTTGAGGGATCATCAGGAGTTGAGGTTTTATCTCTTCTCTCAAGTAAATGGCTTTTGTGGTTAGAGGAAATGAGGACGTGGTCACCCTTGTCACTGAGAACTCTCCCACATGATATAAGCTGTGGGTGAATTTTCCCATGATCAGAAATTCTTCCATGAGTAGTTGATGTGGAAAATGCAAAACTCTGAGTCTCTGTCCCAAGCTGGGATAACTTGATTTTGGGGGTTGGGTTTATCCAACAAACGAAATGAGGATGGGGCAGAGACAGCAGCCACTTCCACCTACCCGGTCTCTCTAACTGAGGCTGGAGTTTGTAACACTGACCTCACCACTCAGTAGGATTTTAATGATCTATGCACCATTACTCCCGTGGCTGATGAACTTTTTATGGCCACCTGACTTTATATCCAGTTCACGCTTCATTCCCTCTTCCTCCTGGTCAATCTTTATTCTTTTATGTTATATGCATACATTTCTATCCAAACCTGTGATATTGTGAATTACTTGGCTGTTGGTCAGTGTCTTACCCATCATTATATTCCACAGAGTGAACATTCATCAGTAATATTCTGAGTATATATCTTTTTCTAAAACTGAACACTGATACTTGTAAGCAAAGTTCATAATCCCTAAAGTCAGATCTTCTGGAGGTGGGAGAGAGGCAAATTAGAAACCACACTACTACTCTAATGCTTTCACCCCACCTGAACTTGCGCACTTTGATCTCATTGCTTAAAGTGTCCATCGACTTTGGCAAATTCTTATTCATCCTTGAGAACCAAGCTTGGTCACTGTGAAACTTTCCATTTTGTGTTTAGTTCTTTCCTTTAGATATTCTTACGATAATTTCATGGATTAAAATGAATTATTTGCAATGCGTATTAGCTATGAACTAATTGAAGGAAGGGTCTGTTTTTGAATTTCAAAGTGAAATTGACTTAACTACATACTACAGTCTCTCTTCAGAACGCCCCAGATTTGCAAACCAGGCGGCTGCTGCGTGGTACAATTTCATGGGTTCAGGGAAAACTCTCTACCCCACTTGTTCTCTTAGTCATGAAAACATCGTGTAATTCAAAGCTTTGATTCCTATTCATTCCCTTAGCACTTTGAGAAAGGTCATCCTTGGAGCGTCTAGCAGAGGTTTATTTTAGTGCTAAGGAATTCAGGTCTCCTTAGAGGCTGTTTTAATAGGGAAAGAACGAAAGAGGAACAGGAGCTTGGGGGAGAATGGAGATGAAGTGTTTATCTTGAGTCACCAAAGATAAAGTTTGCCCGGTTTCTAATTTCACTAAGGCTTGAAGCCTTCTAATGAGTTGGCCCAGTGAAAAGCCCAGGGTATTGTGAAGCTTAAGTTCCACTCACTGAAGCTAGAGAAGATTAATACTATACACATCAGTCATATGTTGAGACTGGGTCTGAGATGGTTTTAAAGTTTTAGATTGTAACGTGGTGGGTTGGGTGTAGCTCTTGTATTGAGTGTTGCTGTGGGGCTAGAAATCAGGCTGTGCTCTGATGGGAGACCCCAAATTGCAATGTCTTCAATACTAAGAAATGTTAAAATATTTCTGTGTTGTTGTTTTTTTCTTCTGGGAGACATCATTAACTCATTTCTGCACTTGATTTAAAAGCTGAGCCAGTGGGACACTGATTTGGTCTTGATTCTATGTTGCTCATAACTATTGGCACCTTCCTAAAAAATCTTTTTCCTAGGTAAGAATCAAGCGATACTAGTTAGTGAATAACACTCTTCTTTTTTTAAAAAAAAAATTTTTTTTTAATTGATTTGAGAGAGAGAGAGATGGAGACATCGATTTGCTGTTCCACTTATTTATGCATTCATTGGTTGATTCTTATATGTGCCCTGATTGGGGATCAAACCCGCAACCTTGTCATGTCAGGATGATGCTTTAACCAACTGAGCTTCCCATCTAGGGAGGTATATTCTACTATTGCAGTAGCAGTCAGTATACACAATTTTATTTTATTTTCTTATTTTTTAAAAATTTAATCTTTATAGTATTTTTTCCATTACCATTTAGTAGCCTTATACCCCTCTGTTCCCAGCAATCACCACACTTGTCCATCTCCGTGAGTCCTTTTTCATTTTTGCTCAACCTTAACACCCTCCTAACCTCCACCCTGCCACTAGCTGTCATCTGCTCTCCATCTATGAGTTTGTCTCTGTTTTGCTTGTTAGTTCAGTTTATTCATTAGATTCCACATATGAGTGAACTCATATGGTATTTGTCTTTCTCTGACTGGCTTATTTCCCTTAGCACAATGTTCTCCAGGTCCACCCATACTGTTGCAAAGGGTAAAATTTTCTTCTTTTTTATGGCGAGTAGAATTCTATTGTGTAAATGTCCCATAGTTGTTTTATCCACTCATCTACTGATGGACACTTGGGCTGCTTCCATATCTTGGTGATTATAAATAACACTGCAGTGAACATAGGGGCACTTATGTTCTTTCAAATTAGTGTTTTGGGTTCCTTCGGATATATTCCCAAAAGCAGGATCACTGGGTAAAAGGCAGATCCATTTTTTATTTTTTGAGGTCTCTCCATACTGTTTTCCACAGTGGCTGCACCAGTCTGCATTTTTGCCAGCAGTGCAAAAGGCTTCCCCTCTCTCTGCTTCCTTGGCAACACTTGTTTGAACATGTTTCATTTTTAACAACAGGCAGTGCTGCATCTGCTAGTTTCCACGGCTGCATCTCTCTGCATCTAGGTATAGGAAATCATTTGCTTTTAATCGTCTCATTTCTTCTTCTGACCAGAATAAACTTTGCGCTTTGTGGTTGTGTTTTTTCATACGTCACAGTGTCTGCTGACAGAGATGCATTACTTCAAAGGGAAAACTGCAGGCAGTTTCAAGCCTGCTCTAGCAATAAAAGGGGGAAGGTGGGAAAGAGCAAGTAAATCATCAGACATCAACAGCCCCTGATTTGTATTTAATTTTTAGAGATTATCATATCCAGTGTAAACAAGAATTAAATACACTTCATCATTCTGATACTTTGTGCATGCTTTTACATACCGTAGTAGCTCTTCCTAGTGCCCCAGGTTTGCTCCAGGGTCACGTGGGTGCGCCACCCGTACTGCATGACCTGTCTTCCCTGTGTTTCCGCAGAGAGGAGCTGTAACTGCACTAAGAGGAAGCAAACAGAATCCCAAAGATCAAAGACTGAGTACATGTCAGTTAGAATGACCAGAAGTTTCTGTTTATCAATTGACAGGTGAGGAGAAATAACTCATCAGGTTTTGTTCAGAGATCTCAGGCTGTTGAAATCGGACTTTTAGATCTTAATCCAATGAGAATGAAAGATGAACGTACCTCTAGTGTCTGCTCATGACAAGTCATTTCTTTACTCTGAGATATGACTCTTATCTCACAGTGGTCTGAAATAGTTCTTTCAAAGTTGTTTGTTTTTCAAATTGCAGTGCTTTCCAGGTGCGCTAATTCTGGCAAACACTGGCATCTGGTATGTGGAAAAGACTCTCTTTTTTTGTGGTATTCAGTCAGTTGGCAAATATTTATTAATGCACATTTTGTGCCAGGTATTGCTCTAGTCCTTGAGGAGAGAGCACAGATGAGTCTCTGTCCTTAAGGAGCTTCCGCTTGAGTGGAAGGAGACATAATAAAAGTCTAACCATGAAGGAAATATGAGGGTGAAAGGTTAAGGATTGACCTAAATTGGTCAGAAAAGATCTTTCTGAGGAGCGGCATCTGAATTGAGGTCTGAACGTGGGAAGAAAGCAGCTGTTTGAAAGTTTTGCGGGAGTAGGGGCTGAGCCCAGCACGTAGACTGGGACGTGGTGAGCAGACAGAAGGGAGAGGACGGGGGAGAGAAAGGGAGAGGCTGGGCCCCCGGAGGCTTCATGGGCCACTGTTAGGAGTTTGGAGTTCACTCTTGTCAGGCTGAGAGGCCACTGAGAGTTCCATGCAGGAAAGGGACGTGGGCTGATGTAACTGGGAAAATTAACTTGGCTGCTGTGGAGGATGGACGAGTCGGACCTGTTAGTGGGCAGAGACTACGGTGGTGCCAGTGAGGGGCAAAAGGTCACTTTAGAGCTATTTGCTGTTGTCGGAGCTCTCAGGACTGGATGTAGATAGGATATGAGACAGAAGAATTAGGGGTGGCTACTCCGTTTTTACCTGAGCAATGAGTAAATGTTGGCACCGTTGACGAAGACCCCGGGACTCCCCTCTGGTGTTGGGGAGAGCGAGACCGGACAGAGCAAATGAGATCTGTAGAGTGCCTTTCAGGTTCGTGGAAAGGAATCAGTCTTTCTGTGCCAGCCCTATTCTATGGATGCAGTTAGAAAGCTGCAATAATACTTCTAGCTAGTGATGTCTGTAGGGGATGCTTTCAGGTGGCAGCGTATTTCCCAATACTCAGTGGCCTGTAATTTGTGGCCTGGGTGAAGTACTAATACCAGTAACACATGATTTCATTAGTTAGGTTTTTCCTCCAGACTAAAATGGTACTAAGTGAGTTGGGATTCTAATTAATTCTCCAGGCAATAGAGAACCAGGTTATACTTTTATTTTCAATCAAATGTTTTGCTTATTGGCCTCATGGGCTTTTGGAATGTTGACTGAGCGCTAAAAATTAGCCTTGAGGATAAGAAAGTAAACACAAGTAAATCCCTCACTTTCTTGGGTTCAACAATGCCCACTAAAGAGAGCAATCACATTTATCTGCAATGCCTGATTTTGTTAAGCTGTCACATATATTACATATATGTATATATGTATGTAAATACGCACATTATGTATGTGTATGTATATGGAGTATGGCAAAAGTAAGTTTACACTTGTGAGTATATGAAACACAGAGTTTATTTTTGTAGTATTATTTGTTAATTATGATATTATTTTCCATACTCACAACCATTAACTTCCTTTTACCCCACCCTGCATATATATATATATGTATATATGTGTGTATATGTATGTAGATGTACAGTAAGAGAGACCTTTTTTTCTTTGAATATTGGCATATATATAGCATACATATACAGTGGAACCTCGGTTCTCAAACTTAATTCATTCCAGATAACTGTTCGAGAAGCAATTTGTTTGAAAACTGAATCTCCTTTGTTTGTCACCTGAGAGACACGCGACTGATCATTCAGTCATTAGCATGAAAGCGTTGTTGGGTTGAGAATCAAGACCCGAAGTTTTGTTATAGAAACCAAGACATTTTTTCTATCAACAACTTGGTTGAGAACCGAATTGTTTGAGAACGAAGACATTCGAGAACTGAGGCTTGACTCTATACATATACATATGTATGCCAATGTTTACAAAAAAAGAAATCCATCTCTTTACTCCTGCCACCCCCATCTCCCCTGCACCCCCCTACTGTGAATATGACACGGCAGGAAGTCACAATCAAACAAGTGGATAGAATCTTACAAGAGTTATGTCTCATTCGTTCATTTGTTCCCTCTTTCATTATTTAAGTCATCCATTAGTCAACCAGCATCTACTGTGTTCTAAGCTTTATCTGAGACTCTGTGGATACAAATACTTTTTATTTACTGACAATTATTATTAACCTTTTTTATAGTTAAAATGAGTAATAGCAACAAGTTTAGTTTAATTAGATCCTAAATGGAGAATTTTGTGCCAGATCCTGAAAGGGGACATACGCCATGTTTGGGGGGTTGTGTTGAGGTTGATGGGGAGTCACTGATGTGTTTTATATGTGGGAGTGCCTTGATTTAGCTTTGCATATTATAAAGCGGCGGTATGGAAATGAAAACTAAATGAATAGGGGCACCCTTCATTTGTCCCCCAGACCTAGGCCCTCCCTCCCAGGCCCTACGTACACATAAGCTTGTTACTTAGCCTTTATTCATGTGTATTCAATGACCCTTAGGGAAGATTCATAATATGTGAATTCTTGAAATGTATAGGCAAATGCTTCTAGATCAGAGTAAGAAAATGATTTAAAGAATTCT
The DNA here is from genome assembly GCA_004026545.1 of Mormoops blainvillei. Classification (NCBI taxonomy): domain Eukaryota; kingdom Metazoa; phylum Chordata; class Mammalia; order Chiroptera; family Mormoopidae; genus Mormoops; species Mormoops blainvillei. The sequence continues at coordinate 87,546 of PVJD01003159.1, forward strand.
TTGAAAATCAACTGTATCTATACTTTGGGGATGCTCTTTTTGTTTGTTTTGCTTTGTCGTGTTTCCTTTTATTCTGTTGATTCTGAAGAGTTTTGTTTTTTTTAATGTCTTAGAAGCAGCTTACTTAATTTTCTCTCCAAAGGGTTATGTATCTCTCTATTTGTAAGATATATAGACACCATGACTCAGGTAGCAGTAGGCCCAGGCAGAGAAATCAAAAGTTGATAACGAAAGGAGCAGATACAAATTTGCAATTTGTACTCCACAGAACTTATATAATATCATCAGGAAAAAGAATGAGATATCAGGAAAATGAATGAGAATAACTTGTGGTAACCTAGCTTGTCATTCATTTCCTCAGCACATTTTTATTGAGGGCCTCAGTGTGCCCAACAATGCCAGATACAGTTCCTACCCTCTTGGTTATTTTGGCACAGGCTTGGAAAAGGTTTGGTGTGCTCATTAAGAAAATTTTAAGTCCTTAAAACTTTAAAAGCATTAGTTTTTTTCTCTGCCAGTTTGTTTAAAGATTCATTTATTAATTCACTCAGCAAATACATTTATTTTGATTAATTATTGTAGAAAAGACTATGCTAAGATTTCAAGATTCATGAAAAAAAAATCAAATAAAGATGCAGCTTTCGAAGAGCTGTGGAGACCACCACATTTCAGTGGTTCCTGTGGTGTCAATAAATGCATCAGTAGAGTTAAATCCAATATAATAAACAGCAGTGGTTTGAAACACTCGTTTGAAATGTCCTGGGGCTGGAATAAATAATGAGTCATTATTATGAAGTGTTAGGTCCCTGAGGAGCATCATCTTTGGACAGCCAACGATGGGCTGCAAGGACTTTCTGGTCACTGAAACTGGGTGAGAACACAGCATCACTAACAAATCAGTCACATCTCAGGGTACATGATAGGAGAAAGAGCCACTGCCTCTCCGATGCCTATTGTGTTTTCCCACTTCTTATTTACCATGCCTTGCATGATCTAAACCCTACTGAGTTTTTCTCTTTGGCTCTAATGAACATTTCCCTCTAAAAATTGTTGACCACTGTCCCTCCCACAGAGCTGCTAACAAATATTACAAATTCAAGGCCAGAAACAACAAACCACGTGCAAGTAGAGCTGAAAAAGGTGTAAGAGTCAGTCAAGTGATTATGAGTTCATGATATTTTCATTTTTGTTAATGTACAAAGCACAACACCAAGCCTGCAGGTTATGGAGATTTATGAATAAAGTCTTCAATCAAGATTGAAGATATCTGTTCATATTTCAGTTCTAGAGAAACATAGAGAATTGGAGAGACCTCACTAAGAGAATTTTTGAAAAATGGGTGAAAGATAGAAAATCAGGCTGGGAGGGTCTGGCTTTGACTCCCAGAAGACAAGGTGGCTTGTGAACCAGTTTTCTTTAGGGAGCAATTGTTGGAGCCTGTGTCTTTTGATTCTTTTGTAATAACTCTGAGAGGTAGGTTTTTAGACTCCCGTAATATACGGTAGTCGCTCTTATCCTTGGGGGATACATTTCAAGATGCCCCCCGGATACCTGCAACTATAACTAATATCAAACCCTATGTACAGGGTGGGGCAAAAGTAGGTGTAACAGTTGTTCCTATGAAGAATAATACAATAATTAATAAATAATAATACAAGAATAAATGGTGTTTCATGTACTCTCAACTGTAAACCTGCTTTTGCCACACCCTGTATACTATGTTTTTTTTCCTTACATACAAACCTATAATAAAGTTAAATTTATAAATTAGGCAATTCCACAAATAGATTTGTTCTTATTGTAGATCTTAGCAACCTTAGTGTATGATTTTTTTTCTTTCCTTATTGAGGACTTTTATCTTTTCGCTTGAACAAAGCATTGTGCAGCTCTGGCATATCTGAATTTGGGGCAGTTTGGTAAAGTAAGAGTGACTTGAACACAAGCACTGTGATCAATGCTTTGTTAATCTGATGACACAGGTGGCGACCTGGTGACTAAGTAGCGGGTGATATACACACTGTAGAGAGGGACAAAGGGATGATTCGCATCCTGGTCTGGTCAGAGCAGGACTTGTGACATTTAATGACGCTATTCAGAATGGCATGGAATTTAAAACATATGAATTGCTCATTTCTGGAATTTTCCATTCAACATTTTCAAACCATGATTAACAGCATGTAACTGAAACTGCAGAAAGCAAAACTGTGGTTAAAGGGTGATGACTTAGATGCATGTGCTTAATAAATATGGTACAGTGCTAGGAAGAACACAAACTTTCCAGTTGGACCTGCTTTGGAATCCCAACGAGGTTGCTTGTTGGATTTACGTGCTCTTGTTTAGTCGCTTTATTTTCTCATCCGTAGAGTGGGTCTAATAACGCTCGTGTTGTTTACTGAAGGGCTGAGTAACCGTATGTGATGCGCTTACTACCATGTCAGGCACCTCTTGACTTTCAATACATGAAAACTATTATTCTGACAAAGTTATACAAGAAGGTTGCAAAGTCTTTATTTCCTGAAGATATTGAAAAACTGGAGAGATTTTCATTAAATTGTAATGTTAGGTGTGGTCCCAGGAAAGGGAATTTGATAACCTTTCCTACATTCCCAACAAATACATTGTATGTTTTTCCCCTCAATACAAAAGAATGTATGGTCGATATAATAATTCAAAATATTCACTAGTACACGAAGTAAAACTCTCCTCTAATTCCTTGCCCCAAAGGGACCCCCGTGAAGAGTGTGATGTATACCCTTTCATCTCTTCCCCTAGGTCCATGGGAAAAAACATACACATCTACACACACACTTATTTTTGTAAATATGGCATTATATTATGCATATATTTCTGCAAGTTGCTTTTTCACATAACAATGTATGATAGGTATTTTTCTGCGAAAATTCACAGAGTACTATTTAGTTTTTATTTTATTTTTACTTTAATAGCTAGGTGAAATTCCATAGTATGGATATGGCATTGTTTGTTTAATCTGTCTCTGCTGTATGACTTTTAGATTGTATTTATTTATTTATTTATTTATTTATTTATTTACTTACCATGACAAATGATGCCGCAATGCACAGCCTATATATTTTATTTCTTCAGGATATAGTCCTAGAAATAAGCATGGCTAGGTGAATGCATATTTAATATTGTAATAGGCTAGTTTGAGAAGGCCCTATTAGACTCAAGCTAGGATTTATTTTAACTGACTTCAAACCAGTATGTATGGCTTGCAATACCGAAAAACAGCATTAAAAAAAAATGGCCTACTGACCATCAGTTCAGTGAGACATTAAGTGAATAAGGTTGGAAAGAAATGTTTACTTCTCTTGGACTCTGGAAGTTACCGGATTGTCCTCTTCACAGAATTTGTTTCAGTAACTCGTATCCCCTGGGAACAAAATGCAGCTCTTAAGCTTGGGGGTTTGTTGCAAAGGAGGGCCCATAGCTGATTTAAAGCTACGCCGGTGGCTCAAGTTAGATCATTAGTACCTTTTAGTCACCAGTGTCAGAGGGGGGTGGGAGGTGGCAGTTGGCAGTTGGAAGTATGATCTTTCTTCATATTCCTGAGGAGACTGTCAAGATAACCAGGGCAATTTTCTCATGTATTTTTAAGAGTGAAATCAGTTTGGAGAAAACTTGTCTGACTTTGTGGGAGAAATTCAGCATGCTTAGTCACCCAACTCACTTAGCTGCCACCTATTTTAACAGGACGGAATCTGGATGTCTGCATCATTTGCGTTGTCTGGGGAAGGGGAGAGCTGGCTGCACTGTAGCTGGAGGACTTTCCTCTTTCTTTGCCGTCCTTACTCTTTCATCGCCTCCTATTTCAAACACTTTCACTGCCAAGAGCTAATCCACGTCTGCAGAGAGAGAGCACTCCTGCACTGATCGCAGAAGGAGACGACGCACTAGGCCCCTCAGGACTCTTCCTGGGTTCAAAGTGCCTCTATTAGCTTGCGGATTTGTCTCCAACAAAAAGTCTTATTTTTTCTTAGTGCCTCCAGAAGAGGAAATTAATTTCTAGTTTTGAATTCATTTTCTTTTTAATGTAAATTTTAAAACTTTTGTCAAAGATAATACATGCACGTAGTTTTTTTTTTTACATGCACATATTTTAAAATAAAATAGGCAAATGGACTTATAATGGAAAGTAATATTTTCCCACCTCTCTCCTCCTCAGCTCTGCCCCCATTTTTAACTTGTTTCTTCGGGTGACTGCCTCCAGCTCTCCAAATAGAATTCTTATGCTGCCACTTCTTTTCTTTTTAAAAAAATCAATTGTATGTATATTATCTATGGATCTGCTATTATATGTGAGAACTTACTTCACTTATATTACCTCCTCCCTTCTTTTTTCCTCCCATCCGGTACAGTTAAATCATCACTTTTAATTCCTTAATGGGTAATTGTGTGTTAAATTGCTTTCACTTCCAGTAAGAAAAAAATTAATTCCAAATATGTAAGCAGTAAGGAAAATGTATTTTCCCACAATAAGATGTCCCAAGATAGGTCAGCTGTAAGGTTAAAATTCATTCAGATAATGTCTTTACAATATAGGAGGCTGTTCTTCCTTTAAATCTCGCCCAGGAGCCCAGGGCAGATTTCTCCTCATGTCTCTTTGGCTAAAACCAACCACGAACCTACAACTAATGACTGACAAGGGGTATGGAGTTACCACAACTTAGATTAATCATGATATACCCCCATTCCTCCTGAGCACATGATTCCAAAGAGTAATGTGGACAAGGAAATACAATCTGGCCCCCACTAACACGTAAAGGCAGGTGGAAGGAGAGAGAAAGGGGAGGTGGCTGTAGGTGAGGGCCCAGGAATGTTCTCTATCATCAACTAGGTAGCTTTAGTTTATTTATACTTTTATTTGTTCTTCCATAGACTCTATTAAGTATTTCTTGAGTCTCCAACCCTTCCGCTCAGCAACCTTCCTTCCTTTTCCCTCCCCAACATTCACCATCTGTGCTATCACATCATCACTTTGGCTGCCATTCACGTTCTGCTCTGACCGGTTTTTAAGTATTCTAAGTTTTATGCCTAGGTGAACTCTAAATATTGAAAATCAGCAATCAATGTTTATATTATCTTCTAGTCCACAGGACCAAAGTATATAATCCTTTTTCAAAATCAGAATTCGATCTTCCTCCAGTGATTTGACGGTGCCCACCACTGTTTCTGGTGGATATAGCAGGCACTCGTGTTTGCTGAATGAATGAATGTGCCTGAGGTTTTTATAAATGGATTCTGCCTGTAATGTGGGGGCAGGGGAGGAAATGGATGTAGGAACCCACCCAAATGTAGAACCAGCCTTCTCATGTTGCGTTCTGGTATTAAGGTAGTTAAATATACTGTAGAAACAAAGCCTTTGGCATGGGAGATATCTCAGGTTGCATATGTAAATTGAAATACTATATGATTACTCTCCTCTAAGAATTGGAAGACTCTTTCTCCCAAAGACAGTGATAGGGCATGTTATTGCTGGCTTGTGGGACTTTGCCCAGTTCTGAAATGGTGCACCTGTGTGCAGGGTGCAAAGTAATTCATTTTGGTTGGTGCTGGCATCCAGGTTGCACACAAGAGAACACACAGGCTTTCAATTAGGATTTACCTCAACAGGCCACCTCCCTGTGATAAATGACCCATGGGGAAAGACAAATGAAGCCTGGCACTAGGCAAGCTGTTCTCTGAGAATAACTCTGCTCTCCAGGTATTGTCAGCGAGAATTCCTGACAAAGGGAAATGGATTGTGTCCCAAGGAGGAAAAAAACACACAGGAGTAAGTATCGCTGCGAGGACTGTGGGTGAGGTGGCTCTACAGAAGTCAGTAATGGATGGAGAGTTAGAAACGTGAGCTTTTATATAGGAAATCTTTGTAGTTCTAATTAAAAGCAGAATACAGATTCTGTTCAGAAGGCAGATCTGAAAGACTTGCCACTCTGTTTCACTATTCATGAAATTCACATGACCTAGCATATCGGTGGGCAGAAACCCTGGTTACAATGTCGCTAATTAGAATATCTGTACTTGCACCCAGTGGACCATTTCCCTGGCTTTGCATCTCAAGCAGTGAGTGGAAGAAGGAATTTTAATGATGCCCCATTAAGGCAACTAAACAGTGCAACAAAGAGTTCACAGTTCCTGCGCTGGCATTGTTAAGAAAATGACTCGTTCTGGTGGAATTCTAGTTTCTTAACAATTGGAGATTATTGTTGGTTCTCAAAGGAACACTGATTTAGGTACCTTTTTGGATGGATATAGGGGAAAAGACAGGAACTATTTCTTTGGTTTGCACGCAGGAGAGGAATAATTTTATTCCTCTCATTGAAGTTCTTCCTTTTTTTAATGATAATTATTTTGGAATAGTTTTCTCCCACCATGGGCCAACTTAAGAGTAACTGTAGAAATTGAATTGCAGAGAAGTGGTGAGTCAAATCATTAAATTTAGAACTGGGTAATAATAGCATGGTCTCTGTTAGTGAGTAGCCGTTTAAGCAGCCCACTGCTGTTCAAACCAAAAAGGTTGGCTCAGGATTGAACTGACCCTGGAGGTTCAGGGCCTATTGAATCTAGGTCTTGTAACTTGGACACAGCTCCTCTCCACCCCTGCCCTCACCTTACATATTTCCCATCTTAAGTCTGAGACGATATTAAATCTCAGAGTACTAACTCCAACCTGGGCCACGTCTAAACTGGAGACAGACTGTGGATAGAACGTTTGCTGGAATCTGGTTGGAGTTAGTGTAGAGAGGGAGAGCAGTGGGTGAATGGTATGTTTTACCCCATGCCAGGTTCTTTTCGATATCAAGTTTGTCTTGCTTGTTCTTTTTAAAAAAATATTTTTATATTTTATTTATTTTTAGAGCACAGAGAAGGGAGGGAGACAGGGAAACATCAAAGTGTGGTTGCCTCTTGTGCGCACCACTCCACCCCCCCACCCCGCCCACCCCCGGGGACCTGGCCCACACGCCAGGCATGTGCCCTGACTGGGAATCAAACCTGTGAACCTTTGGTTCCAAGGCCGGCACTCAGTGCACTGAGCCACACCAACCAGGGCTTATCTTGCTTGTTCTTTGTACTTGTTTATTCACCTGCCTTTGACGTCCTTTTTTTTCTTTTAAAATATTTTATTTATTTATTTTTAGAGGAAGGGAGAAAGAGAAGGAGAGAAACATTGATGTCAGAGAGAAATATTAATTGGTTACCTCTCCTACATGCCCCAACCAGGGACTGAACCACAACCCTGGCATGTGCCCTGATCAGGAATCGAACTGGTGACATTCGTCTTTGCGGGGTGAGGCCCAACCAACCGAGTCACAGTGGGTCAAGGGTGCCGTTGCTTTCCTTTTCTTGGCAGCTTGTGCCCTCCGGTGTCATATTTCGATGCTCTTTTGCATCAGAATAGCACCATCCCAGCTCTAAAGGCAATGGCTGCTGTGTTCCTGACACAAGGGGAGTCCAGACCTGCGGGGGAACGGCATGGGTATGGAAGTAGTTTCTTTTGCCCTTATGGATGACTGAATCACTTCTCCTGGGACTCATGCCTGCTCTCTGGAATTTTAATCTATTATCTCTTCTCTTTTACTTTTTCAATCTTTCTTCCTCCAGTGGCTTCTTCATTTAGACCCACAAGTATGTTTAGATTTCTCTCATACTTAACCAAACCATGTTTATATCTACGCTCTTCTATCTTATCTGCATTTCCACTGCCTGATACTCCACCAGCTTGGCCAAAGCTCTTGAGTCAAGCTCTACTCATTGCATTCATGTTTCATCACCCACGTCGCCTTTGATCCTTTCCAGTCTATCTTCTCAGCACAACATTGATCTGAAACAGCTTTCTTCAAGTCACTAGTGCCTTTTCTTAATTTAAAAGTTTTATTATGGAAAATGTCAAACATACACAGAAGTAGAGAAAAGATTATCCTTACTGAATTCCTGATGATTTCTTTCTTATGACACTTTCTTTTATAATGACTATGGCTCTCTATGTTCTGTACAGGATTGAGCATATTTTTGTATGTTTAGAGGCATTTGTGTTTCCTAGTCTGATTTACTATCAATCCCTAGTCAGTGCGTTAGGATTGGCAATCATTAGAATTTGCATGAATTCAGGAAAATAGACATTCTCAAAAACTCTTGGTGAATATAAATTTATAGCACCATTTTTGTAAGACAAGTAGTATTTCTCAAAATGTTGCGATGAGGGACCAAGGGAGAGAGAGTGGGCGAGGAAACTGTCAAGAGTGAGCCTGAGTTTCTGAGCCAGTACTGACGTGTGCATGTGTGAGAGGGAAGCTCTGAGAACATAAGAACAACCCTCAGAAAGTAGAAGGGTGAACAATTAGTGAAATTCAGACAAGGCTGGTAATAGTCGAAGGTCTTACCAGCCATAGCGAAAAAACCTCATTATATAAAACACAATGGATAGAAACCTCCAAAGACTATTGTCCTAGTGTAAGACTTAGACTGAAACTAAATTAGCTCTTGACTCATGACTCCTCCGAGTGCACTATAACAAAGCTTTAGAGTAAGTGTTGAAAGCATCCAGCTGATGCCAAGTAACTTATCTGTGTGCCAAAAAAACTAATCATATTTAAAGGAATACAACAAACTCCAGAGATGATGGAATTAGCAAAAATGAAAGCATCTACTACAAATATACTCCATATGTTCATGAAGGTTTAGAAGAAAATGTAAGCATGTTAAGAAAAGAAATGGGATATATCTATATCTATATCTATATATACATGTACATATGTACACACACACGAGGTCTGCTCAGAAGGTATCCAGCCATGTAATATGAAAAATAGAGACATTCATTAAAGAAAATACAAGATACAAGAAACATTGTACATAGAACGATGCTGCCTCAGTCCCCCTCAAAGTAGGCACCTTGGGACCTCACACAGTTCTCCCAATTGCCATCAGCTGCCCCATTGTATTTTCCTGAATCTCATCGATGGTCTGAAATCTCTTCCCTTTCAAAGGTGATTTTAGTTTTGGGGAAAGCCAGAAGTCACAGGGGCCAAATCTGGGCTGTAGGGGGGCTGAGTCACGTGGGTGATTTGATGTTTCACCAAAAAACTCTGCACAAGACATGATGCACGAGCAGGCACGTTGTCCTGATGAAGCTGCCAATCACCAGTTGCTCATAGCTGTTGCTGTTTTTCTCATGTTGCATTTCTCAACCCACGAAGAACATTGGGGTAGTACCCTTTATTAATGTTTGGCTGGGAGGGGCATACTTGTGATGGACAGCACCTTCCCAAGCAAAAAGCACAGTTAATAGGGTCTTGATCTTGCTGCAAATTTTCTGCGACTTCTTCAGGCCATGGAGAACCAGGCAACTTCCACTGGGACAACCGGGCCCTCGTTTCCAGATCATTGCCATAGACCCACGATTCATCTCCAGTTATGACCTTCTCGAGGAAATCTGGTTCATTGGTAGCGGGTTGAATCAAGTCATTTGCAACTGCAGCACGATGTTCCTTCTGCTCTTGTAGCAGAAGCCGAGGAATGAATTTTGCCATGACACAATTCATGCCAAGATCAAAGGCATCAAATTCTCAGACACAGAAGTTTTTGGAATTCCCAGATCAGCTTCTAGTTCTTACACTGTGAGTCACTGATCTTTGTTGATTGCAGCCCGTTCTCATTCAGCATTCTCAGGTGTTCTGCTTGTTGCAGGCCCTCCAGAACGTGCATCACTTTCAGCAGATTCTCGACCATATTTGAAGCGTTTGTGCCACACTTTTATTTGTGCTGCACTCATTGCATTGTCCTGAAAAGCCTTCTGAATCATCCTAATAGTTTCCGCGGAGGAATGTTCAAGCTTAACACAAAATGGGATGCAGATTCATTGCTCTATTCAATCAGTCATTTTAGATATGATGGCCACACAGTGCACATGCTCACTCAACAGTGTCTATGGCCCCCACTGACTAGTACAGTGAAATTGTCATTGTTCACTCATGTGCATTCCAGTCCACCCTCCTTGGTTGCCAAGTTACATCAATGTCACGCAAACTATTCTCATTATAGTAACAATAGCTAGACTTTTTCTGGACAGACCTCATATACCCTAGAGTAACTTTTAAAAATGAAACATACCGTTTGTGTGATGAAAAATATACTGGGTGGGAGTAACAGCAGAGCAGGCACCGGAGAAGACAAGATCAGTGTAATTCCAGGCAATAACAGAAACTATGCAAACAAAGCACAGAGAGCATGAAGCCTAAAAGCACCTTAAATAGAGCACCACGCTCTGTGGGACAGTATCAAGCAGCCTTATCTACAAGTAAATGGACTCCCACAGAAAGAGGAGAAGAAGAGCAAAAAAATGTTCACAGAGCCTGACCATCGCCAGTCATTGGAGGAAGCTTGGAAAATTTCAGAGAGGGGCTTTTTGTGACCATAATGCACGTTGCACCTGCCAGACTTGTGCTCTGGGGGGATGACATAGCTGTCTCCGAGCAGTTCCAGGCACCAGACTTAGAAAATTTGGAGGAAGATGCTCTAAAAGCACGGGGATCCCAGAAGGACACGATGCAGGGCAGAGACCCCACTTGCCTCCAGTCTAAGGGTATGATCACATCCACCCTCTTTCTTATCCCAGGAACATATTTAAAGTTGTAGATGGTAAAAAAGCTGGTAAAGCTTCCATCAGCCCGAAGGACAGATTGCAGCAGCCCCCGTCCCCAAAGCTCCCACGCCCACCCCTGCTGCTGATGGCAGACAATGGGAGAGGGGAATAAGCTTCTCTTGTGTTGTATCAGTGAGATGTCAGGATGTGTCTGTTACAGCAGCTACCCGATGATTTCCCCAATTAATCGTCCCATCTCCTCCATGTTTTAATCACCTGTGAACTTGGATAACCTCCAGAATGGCTAGCTTTGCTGTGGTGATCCTTTTTTGCACTCTTTTGGGTTTGTTCCATTAGTTTAGTTCGGTGCGATTTTTAGAGTTCAAGAATTTCACATTTCTAATCTGCTAATGGCACTTTGTTCTTTTTCTTTTCTTTATTTTATTTTATTGTTCAAGTACAGTTGTCTCCATTTCCCCCCCACCACTACCCACCTCCCACACTCAAACCTACCCCCTTTGGCTTTGCCTGTGTGTCCTTTATACATGTTCCTTAAAGGCCCTTCTCTTTTCTTTATATCCTTCCTGTCAAGAGATTTTGGGTGAAGTGAGTAATTTGATTTGTATGCTTAATGCACCATCTTGAGTCAATCTTCCCCACACTGTTTTACATGGTACCTCGGTTCTCATCCTTAATTCATTCCAGAACTCATGACAAGTGCTGAAACAAACTGAGTCCTGAAACATTTTTTTCTCAACGAGTACAGGGTTTGATGAGTACCGAGGTATGACTGTAATTTCCATTTTTTTGATTCTTAGTGAGACTGAATATTTTCCCATATGTTTGTTTACTAATTATTTCCTAATTTTTGAATTTGCTGCTCATGTCCTTTGCTTCTTTACTTATTGCAATATTTAGTTTTTAGAAGTTAAGAACTCGTGTTAAGCTGAATTCAAGTTTATTGATTCCAAAACATGTGCATGCCTGTTTCTTGGTCTTTAGTCATGTTGACCCCTGCTTTGAATCATTCCCTCTCTTCTGTCCTCTATTTGTTTAAATTAGGTCCTTCCTGACATTTCTAGAAAGACTTCTTTCAGCTACAGACCCAGTCTTCAGTTATCAGTCTTCCAATAGTTATTTAAAATGGCTAATATTTATTTTTGCTAGATTGTATACTCAGCATTTTACATGTTATATTTAATCCTTAAAACAATCTTGTACAGTAGGTACAATTATAAAATCTATTTTAAAAATGAGGAAATGAGGTTTACAGATGAGGTTACATACCACGCCTAGAGCCACCAGGCTGAGGTGTGATGGAACGGGGGTTCGAGCCCATTCTGCCGGTTTGCGGAGCCCCTTAAATCATGATACTCTGTTTATTCCTTAGAAGTCCTGTCATCCCTTTGGCCTTGTTTTGTGCAGTTCTGTGCAGCATACTTAGTCTATGCGTCATTATTTTTTTTTGTCTCATTTGGTATATGTCTCATGTTTCCTGTTCAGTTATAAACCTTTCAAGGTTACATACTTTTGCCATATAAATGCTTTTTGTATCCTCAGTATAAATCTCAGTGCTAACAAGCGGTAGGCCCTAGATAAAGTTTGGTAAATGTATCGGTTGCTCAGGATCTTTCTTAGGTTAACTAATTACTTGCCTAATGGAATTTTTGGGGGCGGGGGGTATGAAAAGTCAAGAGGCATTTTTCTCTGTAATGTATCTCAGCTCCTGCCACAGATTAAGTATTGTCCCTCCTTGATATCTCCCTTTTATGGCAGGTTATTTAGAAGGTTTAAGTGACAGCCTCAGCACTCCATAGAATTCCACTCGTGATTATGAAGAACTAATATGCAGGGAAATTTCCAGAAGTAGGCTTAATTTCTTTGGCCCTTCTGCAATCAGGTGAAACTTCCTAAATGAGCCTTGATTCTGTCTCATCGTTTTTTCGCAGATAAGAATTTCAAGTCTCTATAGATACCTTTGAAAATTGCAGGAATTTGCAGCAAGGGCAAAGCTGCCCATTTTCAAAAGAACTGTGAGAGTGGCTTAGGTTACTGCCCTTCCATTCTTGGGTAGAGTTACAGAGTTCAATTGTATCTCTCTTTCTAGCCACTGAATCTGTATCTAAAGAAGAGAGAAAACCTTCAATGCCATCAGGATGAGGACAATCCTCAGCAATTTATATCCCATTCATTTCCCCCCATATTTTAGAGTTACTCATTTCCCAGCATTCCGCAGTCCAGCTGTGCTGGCACCTGAGGCAAAGTCAGATGTTTTTCATGCAAAGGGAACAAAGTGAAGTTAAAGATATGCATCTGGATCCTGGCATCCCGGCCTGAGATAATAATACTTAAGGGCATTTATAATTTTCACAAAGGATGAAAAGAAATTCTCATCACAAAAATTATTTTCATTTACTTATGAATAGAATTATATTACAAACAATTTATAGGAGGTGATTGCTATGAAATTAAACAAAACTAATGGTTTTAGATTCTTTGGCCAATGATTCAGGTTTAGAAAAATCCTTGCAGACCCCTTATGTCTTTATTGCTGACCCATAGAAGTTTGCAATGCAGAACTTGCAATAGTTATGAACACATGCAATTTTATTGAACCGTATCCACTATACCTACTGTCAGGATGGGTTTGAGGTGATTTACAATAAAGGTACAAGAATAATAGCCTGAAATACAACTCATTGCAAGATGATGATGTGAATCTTGGTTAGGAATGCGTCTGGTTAAAATTAAAAGAAAATTTGACAGACAATGGATTAAACAAGAAAGAGGTTAATTTTTCTGAAGCAAAAAGAAGTTAGGGAGCCCAGGGCAGCCCATTAAATCCATCAGGGACCCCAGTGGCTCCCATGCTCCTGCCCTATTCTCCTTAGATAAGGTGTGGCTTCAATGTCATGGTTGCAAGATGCAGCCTACACCGCAGGTGTCTTGACTCACGTGTTCCAGACATGATAAAGGCAGAGGCAAAAGGCATGTGTGCCTCTTAGGTAGCTTTCCTTCTGCTTAGATCTCATTTGCTAAAATTTGGTCACAAGACCAAAAGGGATGTACGTTAAATACGTGTTTTTAGCAGAGCACATTGAGAGATTGAAAAAAGGAGGTTTGTTTTGTAAAGGTAGAAGGGAAAAATGAATATAAAAATATCACTAATGTTCGCCACAGTAACTGATTTTAATGATAGGCATATTTAAAATGTATATGTCCAGGTAAGTGTTCTCAGGAAAATATTTAAAATGACCCAAGATAATAGCCATTCTCACAGGTGTGAGGCGATATCTCGTTGTTGTTTTGATTTGCATTTCCTGCTGATTAGCGCCATCGAGCACCTTTTCATGGGCCTGTTGGCCACCTGCATGTCTTCCATGGAAGCGCTCTGCCCTGACCAGTGTGGCTCAGTCGGTTGGCCGTCGTCCCACAAAGAGAAAGTTTGTGGGCTCGTTTCCTGGGTCAGGGCACATGCTCAGGTTGTGGGTTCAGGCCCCAGTGAGGGCACATGCAGGAAGCAACCGAAGGATGTTTCTCGAATCAGCGTTTCTCACTCTCTCCTTTTCCCTCCCTTCCCCTCTCTCTAAAAGTAAATAAATTATTTTCTTTTAAAAGTAGACTACACTCTCAATTCAGCCATACTTCAGAGCCCAAGACAGCCTTCTTGAGCCATCCCTAACTGAACATAGCACGTGGAGGAAAGGGCTTGCTGCCCCTATGCAGAACCGCGAAGGCTGAGGACAGCGCCAGAGAGAGAGGGCAGCTTCGGAGCAGCAGAGGCTAGCATGTGATTTTTGTCACATGAAAGATACTCACGGGTCCTTACAGGGTAGAAGGGTCGCTGAGTGTTCCGATGGCTGCAGCCATTTCCGCCTTGGAAGTTACTGCTTGCTATGGACTATCCTGGGCTGCACATCCTCACATAAATTTCCCGGGCACTTACCTAGTGCTATAGCCTACATGAGTATTCTTAGGCTATATTCCTGGAAGTAGAATTGCAAGCTTGGGCATTATAAAAATTTTTCAGCTGTTGACAAATGCTGCCAAATAAACCTTTCGTTATGGATCCACACCCTCTCCCCCATTAGTGGAGTATAAAAGTTTTCCTTTACCCTTGTTACCAAGCTATTATACTATTTGATCAACACCACTCTATTATGTGAAATAGTTTTTGGTACTGAAATGCATTTTATTGTATTATTGATGAAGATGAACATTTTTGTATTTATTGACCATCAGTATTTTATAACCATTGCTTTTTTTAAAAAAAATTGCATCATTCTTTTCTTTTTATTACTCTGAAAAGCCTTTCATTTTAGCCATTTTCCACAGAAGCTTCATTCCCGCAGTTTTCTGCTTATTTTAACTCAATTCATGAAGCGTTTTGCTGTTGATTCACAGGTGTTATAAATTCACAGGTAATTAAATTTAGCAATCATTTTATTTATACTTTTACTTTCAGTGTAGGGCTTGGAAATTTCCACCTGCATTCTCTTCTGGCACATTTATATTTTCCATTTTGCCTTTAAACATTTTAATCGTGTCAATCGAATTTTGTTTCTAAATAATTGACTTCTCACTTGGTAATGGCTCACATTTTTCTTTCCTGTATTATAGTAATTTTTGCTTGTATATGAATGTAATGGTTGTCCAGAATTTTTTTCTTCCTCAAAACTGAGTTTTGTTCAGCAGGTAGTTAATGTTTTTGTGAGTGAGCATGATTCTTTCCAGGTTTGTTTTTCAGCTGTGTTGGGGCAGGTCTAGAGTTGTAGTTACTCTAGCAGGGGTGCCCACCTTTGGGCATCGCTGGGTCACACTGGAAGAAGAAGAGTTGTCTTGGGCCACACATGAAATACATGGCAACATGTAATCACACACAAAAAAACCCCTCATCATGTTTTAAGTACATTTACAATTTTGTGTTGGGCTGCATTCATAGCCATCCTGAGCTGCATGAGGTCCGCAGGCCATAGATTGGACCCTCCTGCTACATTAGGCATGCGTTGAGCATAGCCTTTCCCGGAGTCTCTACCAAATGCCCAGGTGTTCAACAAGGTCTTTTCACCATGACAGGTTGGAACTCAAATGTCTCCCAGGTCCATGTGGGCTTTGGTTGTTGTTCAGCTCTCAGCATCCTGGCGGTTGTTCCTTCCCTGATAGCTCTCTATGGCCCATCCTCATGGAGTCTCGTTTCGTACACACACAGGCGAGTATTTGACCCAAGATTCAAGGGGATTTCTACGCAGATTTTGGAGCGCCTTTTCTGCACATCTCCGTTTTTTCTGGTACCGTGCCCTGCAGATTACAGCTACCTCAGTAGCTGTGTGTTTTGATCTGTTTCCTCACTCAACAAGACCGCCCTACCTTGTGTGGGCTACCCTTCCTCCTTCTGTCTGAAAGTTTCTCCAGGAAGAAAGCTGGGATGGGCATATAGTTCACCTCATTTGTTTCCTTTTCTCAGAGAACTTAGTTCTCTTTATCTCACTGTCCAACATCTGAAAACAGTTACTTCATAGTTGTATATCAGGGGAGCACTAGTCCAGTAGCATTTACTCTCATG
The DNA here is from genome assembly GCA_004026545.1 of Mormoops blainvillei. Classification (NCBI taxonomy): domain Eukaryota; kingdom Metazoa; phylum Chordata; class Mammalia; order Chiroptera; family Mormoopidae; genus Mormoops; species Mormoops blainvillei. The sequence goes on from PVJD01003159.1 coordinate 103,712, forward strand.
ATGGCCAAAAGCATGCATCTGATATGCATTATGGAGGGTCTGATTGGCTGCCCCCTAGCCATTTCCAACCCAATTTTCCCTTGTCTACCTCCAACTGCAGAGACTGAAAAACTCAAGTACTGGTTTGACCTATATCCTATACAACAAGGAATGGTTCTGGACCTAGCCTAGCTAAGGATACAGAAGAGAAATTCTTCTGAGGTTTCTGCAGACAATTTAACTTCCTGGTAAAAGGAGAGAAACACCAAAGGAGAGCTCTCTTTCCTTAGCCTGGCCTGCATTACCTCTTGTGTTTGGTATGTGAGCACTTGATGATGGCCCTCTTAGATCATGAGGTAACACGTCCAAGGATGAAATGCCAACCCACTGAGGATGGAGAAGAGGAAAGATAAAAAGAGAATCTGGGTACTTAAAAACATCCGCAAGGTGCTGAACCACTCCTGAGACTGTCTCCCTTGGGGCTTCATGCTACGTAGAACTCAACGTCCTTGTTTTAAATCTCTGTTAGGTTTGTCGTTGTCTCGTTACTTGCAACCAGAGCATTCCTAACTGATACAGAATTTAAATCTGTATTCCAAATGATTGGACAGCTATAAGATATTCTGTTTTTAAAAACTGTTGAAACAACTGCTTTCCCACATATAAAATTCTTATTCACATTTTGGTCTCTTTGTGGACTTTCATTCCATCCCATTGGTGTAACTATGTAACTATGTAGGGTGGACATTCCTACTGCTCTTAACTTATGAGTTATGATATATCTTTTCAACTTTGTAATGCTCTTCTTAGGTCCAACTTTCTAGCAATTTTTAAAGTGATTTGGCAGAACAACCTTTTCTACTTTTTAAGGGTCACGAGTTCGGTAAAGATTGGGGGCAATGTAGACATTACCTCAAGGTTTTATGCAAAGAAGGTGAAAGCTGTTGGTATTTTGGAAGTTTCTTTAAAACACAACAATGTTGCATGTAGACAATTTCAAGTGCAGTGTGATTTTAAGAAAATAAAGCAAAGGAAAAATTTACTTCAAAGTCATAAATAGCTGCTTTCTCTATGGGTTGAGGAAAAAAATATACAGTTTGAAAGTTGAGATCAAGAGCTCCAAAAGCATCCACAAATAGGGAAGTTATTTGTGCAGTAATAAGAAAATACAATGCCCCTGTTCTCTTTCTGCTTAAGTGATAAGCGATTAGTTTGCTTTCTGAGACTTGTGATGTGATAGGAACTGAAAGAAACAGGCCCTTTGCTTTGCTAACTGAAGCTGTCAGTTGGGAAGGATGTTTTGCTTGACAGTTGGTTAAGGGTTAAATAGGCTGAAAATATCAGTAATTTTTGCTGTTCTTTTGTGTATTTGTAACAGCAAGTACCCACACTTTCTCTTCTACCAGTTCTAAAGGCTAGATTTGAACAATTATCTGTGTAAGGAAAACTAATTTTGAATGGCAAAAGGGCAATAGGATTTGAAACCACTTGCTCTTTGAATGATAAGATTCTCATCTGAAAATTGGCTAATGTGGTTAAGTCTTGAAAGAGGCCTTTAAAAATCTGCTAGAACTAAATAATACAGTTCTGAAAAAATAATAGTGAATACACAGATTTCCAGCTTGTTCTTAATTATTCATCAGAACATTACTAATCCTTCCTGAATCACTTAGTTTTTATATTCATTGATCAGCATTTATTGAGTGGCTACTATGTGCCATGCACTGTCCTAGATGCTGGAGGTACAGGATAAACAAAGCACATGAGAAGCTCAGTCCCTATAGATGTATTTAATTGAGGAGAAATGGCCAATAAACAGATAAACAAGAAGACGGCATGTCCAATAGTGATATTTTATGAAGAAAAATCAGGCAGGGTAGGGGGTGTAGAGAGTGATGGCATGGGGATACTGAAAGCTGATATTTAACTAAGGACCAAGAGAAAATGAAGAAATGAGATAAGGAGCTCTCTGGAGAATGACTGTTGAAGGAGAGGGACTAGCAGGTGCAAAGGCCCTGAGGTGGGAGCACGTTTGGCACATCTGAGGAACATCAGGCTGGCAAGTACAAATGAGTGGAGTAGGCCAAAGGGAGAGTTCTGGGTGATGAGACTGAGCAGTAGCAAGAGGCAAGGCCATAGAGGGTCTTAGAGTATATGGTAAGTAATCTAGCTTTTCTTTTGAGTGAGATGGAAAATCACTGGAAAATTTTAAGATGAGGAATGATATGGCCTACATATTTTAGCATTATAACTTTGACTGTTCTACTGAAAATACACTGGAAGGGAGAAAGATTAAAGCAAAGGGGCCAGTTGTGGGCTGTTGAGATAACCAAAGTGGAAAGCGATGGTGTCTTGGACCAGGTTGTATCAATAGGGTGTTGAGAATAATTAGATACTGGATGTATTTCAAAGGTAGAGCTGACAGAATTTGATGGTCTATTGGGTATGTGTCAGAAAAGAAAGAGTAGTCAAGGTGACCTTGGAGGTTTTGGCCCTTATGGAGATGGGGAAAACTATATGAGCAATAGTTTGGGGTAGAGAATGGGAGGGGAGCTGGAGAAGAGCAAGGGTTCGGTTTGAGACACATCACATTTGAGATGCCTATTAGACATCCAAATGGAAATACTAAGTAGGCAGGGGGACATAGGAGTTCAAGGGGGAGGTCTGGGCTCGAGATAAACAGTTTGGAGTCATCAGCACGTAAATAGCATTAAAGTCATTAGACAGGATGAGATCACCCAGGATGAGTGTGGAAAGAGAAGAGGTCTGAGCCCTGGGGCACTTCACAGTCCTTGGCATCATTATTGACTTGATCTATAACTTTTGACAAGTCCGTTGACCTCTGTGTTTCTCAACTTCTAATACAATGTCAAATAAAACTGTGTGAGCCACAAATGAAAGCCATATATGTAATTTAAATTTTTCAGTGAGCACATTAAAGAAAGTTAAAAAAAAAAAAAGTGGAATTAATTTTAATGATATTTCTTTAACACAATGTGATGGGCAGAATATAGGACCCAAAGAGGCCTAAGACCCCTAAAATGTGAGTATGTTTCTTACATGGCAAAGGGACTTTGCAGGTGTGGTTAAAATTAGGGACCTTGGGATCAGAGTATGCTGAGTTACTCAGGTGGGCCCAATCTAATCACATGAGTCCTTAGAAATGGAGATTCTTTCCCAGGCTGTGGTCAGAGAGATGTGAGGAAGGACGAAGAATGTGAGAGAAGATACTGCTGGCTTTGAAGATGGAGCAAGAAGGCCACTAGCCAAGGAATGTGGGCGACCCCCAGCAGATGGAAAAGGTGAGGACACGGACCCTCACCTGGAGCCTCCAGGAGGAACACGGCCCCGTCACCTTGAGTTTAGCCTATTGAGACGTGAATCAAGCTTTCGAACTACAGAAATGCAAGAAAATAAATATGTGTTGTCTTAAATCACTAAGTTTGGAACGATTTGTATGTCAACTATAGGAAAGGAATATACTTGATATCCCCTCAAAATGAGCATTTCCAGGTGAAGTCAACATAAAAACTAGTAAGATATTTTACATCCTTTTTATTATACTTAGTCTTTGAAACTTGATATGTATTGTTGCCAGTACAGCACATCTCAGCTTGGACTAGCCCTCTGTGACTAGTGTCTATCGTTTTGGACATTGCTTTTCTAACTGGTGGAAGGAGGACCGGGCAACACAGTTTAGTACAAGGAAGAGGTGCCTGATGGCTGATTTGATGTGTCACCATGGCTGGGGCATAGTTCTAAGATATTTTATCAAACATTATTCCATAATTTTCTGTTTTTGTGAAAGTGTTTTTTTGGATGAGATTAATATTTCAGTCGGTGGCCTCTGAGTAAAACAGGTTGCCCTCCATAATGTAGGTGGGCCTTAACCACTCAGCTGAAGGTCTTAATAGAACAAAAACTGACTTCCTCTGAACAAGAGGGAACTCTGCGAGCAGACTGCCTTTGTACTCAAACTGCAACTCTTCCCTGAATTTCCACAATCATGTGAACCAATCCCTTGAAATAAATCTCTCTATATACACATCTCATTGGTTCTGTTTCTAATACAGTATACGCCTAAGACAAAGGAGAGACACACATCGTGCTTAAACCTTCTCCTCTCCCTGTGTCCAGAGTCCATAATTTTGTAGAAGAGTAATCACTCTTGGGAGGGAAAGATGTGAACGGGGAGTGAGTAAGTGGGGCAGGAGGAGAGGTGCCACACTGTCAAAGGTGAGCGAAGGGGGAGTATGAGGGGAAGGGTCTGTGTTGGGACACACTTTGGGAAGAGAGAGTATACTCTCTTTCAAGTCAGAGAGAGAACAAGAGAGGTCTGATCTGCAGCCTTGGAAAGGCTGGCTTCACTTGGGTTGAAGCATTTTTGAGTTCCATCAAGGGTGAAAGGGATGGGCCCTGTATTAGTCTTGTAGGGCTGCCATAGTAAAATACCTACAATAGAAATTAATTTTCTCACATTTTGAGGGGGCTGGAAGTCCAAGATCAAGATGCTAACAGGGTTGGTTTCCTCTGAAGTCTTGCTCTTTGGTTTGCAAATGGTCCCCCCTTGTGCCTCTTCACATCTCTCCCCTGTGTGTGCACCCCTGGCATATCTCCGTTTGTCCCAATCTACTCTTCTTAGATTGGGTGAGGGCCCACCACCCAAGGGAGCTCATTTTAACTTAATCACACCTTTAAATGCGTTATCTACAGATAGAGCCACATTCTGAGGTCCTAGGCGTTAGGGCTTCTACATGTGAATTTTGGGGGGACACAAATCAGCCCATAATGTGAGACCACCTCAGTCTGCATCACAGACTCCTGACTGAAGAATTAGTACAATACTCAGTTCATAGTAAGTATTGAATAAATATGTAGAGATGGTATTTTGAAAGACTCTTGAAGTAGGACACATTTTCAGGGTAGAAATGCAGGCCTGGGTGGGTCTGAAGTCACAGTGGGTTCCAGCGATGGGGAGGCAAAAGAGACCCTCTGGTCCCCTCCTAGCCATCAGATACAGTCAGCGATCCTCCTGGCTAGAGGCAAAACAAAAGTTAATGAGTCACTCAGCCCATAAATTACTGTCCTGAGCCTGCCTAATTTAAGTCACCTGGGTCTAAATCCTTGCTGTGAGAAGCCCAGCAGCACATATTTTAGGGAAATGTGAAAAGATGAGGCAACTGTGATACTGACAGGAAATTAGTCAGGGACCTATCTTCCAATTCATTTTTATAATTTATAAATCACCTGACTTATCTCACATTTGCTGGAGGAAGCATTGCTTACATATTCTGAAGTATGTTCGTTTTCCCATGAATTAAATAAAAATTCTTCACATGTTCAAGGAAAGTGGTGAGTCGGGCGTTCTTACTGTAAAGAGCACTGTTGTTTGCCTGAGGGTCAGGGGCATTTGGAGACAGAAGGACACAGCAATTATGAACTAAGCAGGAGAATTTAGACCATGCTTCAGAGAGACAGAGAGAGACAGTGCAGTGCTTTTGGAAATAAATGTCACATCTCTCTATGTCCCTGGATTGCCTGAATGTCTCCACACCCTTCCTGCCCTCCCACCTGACTCACCTACCTGTGGGATTTCATCAGGAAATTTCAGGGGGAGGGGACTGCATTAGTGAAGGCATAGAAATGTGAGTGCACAAGGAGAACAGGGCAAGTGGCTAGTATCTGGGGAGAGCCTTGAATGTGATGCTAAAGAATTTCAATGTTAATCTGTCAGGAGGAGGAAACATGGGAGGTTCTGAAGAAGCAGAGTGACACGATTTGAATCTAGTCTGCAAACTGTAGCCGCCTGTGGTTGTATGGCTTGTGAGCTACAAAAGGGTATTCATTTTTAGTGAATGTGCTGCCGAAGTGAGCATGAAGGTTTTTACATTTTTATTTTTATTTTATAATTTAATCCTCACCTGAAGACATGCTTATTGATTTTAGGGAGAAAGGGGAAGGGAGGGAGAGAAACATCAATCAGTTGCCTCCTGTACATGCCCTGATTGGAGATTGAACCCCCAACGCAGGCATGTACCCTGACTGGGAATTGAACCCGCAACCTTTTGGTTTGCAGGATGATACTCCAACCAATTGAGCCACACCGGCCAGGGCAGTTTTTTCATTTTTAAAGGATTAGAAAGAAAGGAAGAATGGATGGTTGTAGGATAGTAGGAAGAAGAGAAGATGTGAGAGAAAATGTACTGTCAACAAAGCCCCAAATATTTTACTTTACAGATAAAGTTTGCTGACCCTAGGTTAGACTTAGAAGACAATAACTACTATGTATTAAATGTTTATTTTATACTAGATTTTAATATTTATTATCTTAATTAACACACTTGTCCAGGGCTATACAGTGAAGCGAATGAAAGAGGATTTGAACATAGGCTGCCAGCTCTCAAGTTACAACTTTTTCTGCTCTACGGTGGGAGACAGAATGATGAGGCTGGGCATTGGGAGGAGGCTGGGTATTGGGAGGTGGTTGTGAGGCTTCTGTGACACTAAAGGTGTCAAGTGCTAGAGAGCAGGGAGGGGCCTGAGCAACTCCTCACTCAGTCTGCAGGTCTTGACGTGAAGGTGAGGGAGAGCGAATTGCCTCATCCGGACACGCTTCCTGGATGTTCTCCTAGCTGGGGCTCTCCCCTGCTGCCCTTTCTCCTCAGGCTCTCTGCCAGTGCTTTCCTCACATCACTTACTTTTTAATCAAGCTGCTGGTGCAGTGACGAGGACGATAGAATGGACATTCTCCTATTCCAGCTCTGGACCTGTCATTACTGGGGCCCGTGACCCTCTACGGCTGGCAGACATTGAAAGCACGGTGCCCACAGTCGGGGAGGCTGTGGGAAAACCAGAACACATACCACCACTGGCAGTGCTTTCCGTGAAACCCTCCAAGAAACCAAATTGGAAAATTCTGGAAACTAATCGTAAGAAAATAAATAGATAAAATCTATTTAATAATTGATAAAATAATAAAGATTCCGCTAAAGAACCCACAAGCAATGTTATTTATGTAAGAAATATGTAAGTAATAACTTAAAAATTTGATACTAGGGTAGTGGTTGAATAAGTTTTTATCTGAAAAAAAGTCAGATGGCCATTAAAAATAAAAATTATAAAGACTATGTGGCAACCAAAAGAAATACTTGTTTCCTTTGTAAGTTATATAAATGCCTTATCACTGGGTTGTACCCCTGACACTAATATAATATTGTACCTCAATTGTAATTTTTGAAAATGGTTATAAGACTCACAAAAAAGGTGATTGATTGTATGTTGGCCAAGACTGTCAGCCCATAGGGCAAAACAAAAAGGTGTGTAAAGTGATTTTTTCTCTTTTTTCATTTCTTCCTTTTAAATTTGTATAATATTAATTTTTATGAATTCAGGAATCTAAAATTGTGTTAATGTCTCAGTGCTTTGGAATAAAGGTTGCTTAAAATATATAGCAGATGAGTAGGTTTTCCTGGAAATAAATAAGAAGGCGAATGGATGCTTTGGATCATTGAAAGATGGTGCATACTTTTCATACTGTTTTCCAATAGCGTTTTTGGTCAAGGGGAAGAATGACCAGGCTACTAATGTGGTGTTAACTTGTGCCTTCAACGTCCCTCCTGTTGGGGCAGAGATGTACAGGTGGGTGGAATAACAGACACCCTTTTGGGTTTTTTTTTTCCAATTGATTTTAGAGAGAGAGGATGGGAGAGAGAAGGGGAAGGAGGGAGGAAAGGGGGGAGAGAGAAAGAGAGAGAGGGAGAGAGAGAGACTCTCATTGATTTGTCGTTCCACTCATTTACGCATTCATTGGCTGATTCCTGCATGTGCCCCAACTGGGGATCGAACCTAAAACCCTGGCCTGTTGAGAGGACACTCCACCCAACTGAGCTACCTAGCTAGGGCTAGAAACCTGCTGTTTTTGTTCGCCCAGTATCCACTTTTCTTCCTTGGTAATAACATTTCTATTTTCCTTTGAGGAACTATTTTTGCCTCGTTTCTGTGGCTCTGGGGCTGGGGTCATAACCTAGGCTTGGCCAAAGTGAACATTGTGTCATCTGACCATAGTGATTATTTTAAGGAGGGTGTATGTGTCAGGCCTGGGAATTTGGGTGACATAATTGTGAAAGTATTGCTCTCCGCAAGCCTGCTAAGCTGGAACAATGTAAGTTTGGAGGTGCCAAGGCCCATCCGTGCTGTCACGTAGAGACACCAGAGGGAAGAGGGGGAGAGAGAGAGAATGAATGGGAATGGCACATTGTTTGAGAACCTTCATCCAGGTGTTTGTAAATGTAATCGTACCTTGAACTTCCTGTTTAGATGAGCCAATAGTTTGTTTCTCTTTCTGCCTCTCTCTGTCTTCCTTACCCCCACTTCCTTTTCCCTCCTCTCCCTCTTCCTAATTCAGCTTGAACTGGTTTCCCTCCACAGGCAACTCAAACAATCCCTCCCGTAAAGGACAACACTGTGCTGCACTCCCAGTCCAGAGGAGGCAGGTAAGTGACGGAGGAAAGTGGAGAGCGGAGAAGGAAGCGAGTCCCGACTTGGTCAGTACAAGGTTCTGTTGAGCCTTGTGTGCGCCCCGGCAGGGGCAAGTACACTTTGCACAGGGGAAAGGTTTTGTTGGCAGCAGGGTTACTGTCAGAGAAGAAGGATGAGTGTGGGAACTTTGGGCCTGTGTACTGGTGGGGGAGGGTGGAGTCGTCAGTATTGCTGAAATGCAGATTTTAAAATGCAGGTAACTTTCAACCAGCCTCGGAAGTTAGATCACACAAATCATCAGCAGGCTTGCATGGGGTTTTTATTACTGTTATTTATTGATGGCTTCTCCTGAATAATTATAACTCTGTAGGCTCCGGAAAATTTCTTTTTACATTTAATATTAGGCTATTTCTCATTTTTATTTTCCTGATTCTTTACCTTCTTATTCCAAATTTGCCTTCCGACTGTTTAATGGTAAAGATTTGTGTGCAGCTTAAATCAGTTGCTAAACATCAAAGAGCCTGGTGCCTACGTAATAAAGATGTGTCGCAGTGAATCATGGTTGGAATTTTCAAATCTGTAACAGTATACCCTGCGCATAAACAGAATGAGAATGTGATTTCCGTGCATCTGTTTCGTCAGGTGTGGGCTGCCTAGCGTGGCTCCGATACACCGACCCCTCCGAAGAAGAAACAAGGGTATTCACAAAGTCCGTGCAGCGGCCGGAAGGTCCATGGTGCCCACATTTTTAAATAAGAGCATTGAAATCCTAACACTCTTATTAAAAGGTGGGGCCCTTGGGAGGTGATTAAGTAATGACGGTGAAGCTAATGGGATTAGCACCCTGATAAAAGGCACCCCAGGGAGCCCTCTTGCCCCTTTCACCTTGTGAGGACACAGCAAGAAGGTGACCTCCCACACTCCTGCCCAGAGAGTGAATCTGCTGGTGCTTCGGTCTTGGACTTCCAGCTTCCAGAGCTGTGGGAAATAAATACACAAATGTGTTGAAACCATCCTGTCTACTGTGTTTTTGTCAGAGCAGCCTGAAAGGACTAAGACACCGGATGCACTGGTCATTGCCTGCTTGTTTGCTGCCCTCATTCCCACCAGGCCGGCCTCTGCCGTTCGCCTGGGCTGGGCTCTAGGACCCAGCAGGCAGTTTCCCGGACTTCGTACCAGCTGACTCTGCTTAGGTTCTGCCAAACGGAGGCACTGGCTGAGCTGGGTTAAGGGGTGAAGGGACCTCCGTCCTGTTTCCAGCTTCTGCCAGCTTTCCTTTAGCCATGGTGGGCTGCTACTGGCTCAGGGTCTTCTGGCAGTTCCGACACCTTTAACTTGGAGCCTGTCCGTTGGTCCCCCACCCCAGCTCCGGAGGCCCTGAGTGGTCCCAGAAACATGGGGCTCCCGCAGGTGCCAGCCCCTCCTCTGAATTTCCGGGCTACAGTAAGGCTGCTCCATTTCGTTTTTCCAGACCTGACCGTGGCCGTATGGGCTGAACTGTGCTCTTCACCCACGCGCCCTTTCCTGTGTTGAAGTCCTAACCCCAAATGCCTCAGAATGTGTCTCTGTTTAGAGACAGAGTCCTTAAAGAGGTAGTTAAGTTAAAATGAGGTCTTTAGGGTGGACCCTACTCCAACGTGACTCGTTTCCTTATTATGAAGAGGATGCTAAGGCACAGGCAAAGAGGGAACGCCGTCTCCCAACCAGGAGATGCCCCAGAAGAAACCAGCCCTGCCAACACCTTGATCTTGGGCTTCTGGCCTCCAGAACAGTGAGAAAATGAGTTTTTGTTGTTGAAGTCACCCAGTCCATGGTATTTTGTTTGGGCAGCCCTAGCATACAATTACAGGTATCTATTAATCTCTGGGTTAACCCACTGTCTCTACCATGTTTCCTCAGCCCTCTTTGTGGCCAGTTTCCTATAGAATTCTCTTTGAAATACCTGGGATGGTTTTGTTTTCCTAACAAATTTAATAAATATCCTAAGTGTCTTGGACCTAAAAACTTTTAGGGAAACCATTTCCCTTTGGGGAAAACAGACATTGACGAAAGGATGGATGACATCCTACACATATGGGATATATATACACACACACGCACACATGCACATACATGCACCCATATATGTCTCTATATATGGGATGGGATATATGTGTATATATGTATGTATATACATATATATATATTTGATGATTCATTACTATTCTAGTTTTGTATATAATGCCAAGAACTATATAAGAAAAAGAAAACGCTCACTCTTGAAAACCGAACACATGTATTTATAACGTGAATTTTTGTTTTCGTTTTTGGCAGCTAACCCTCGTGGGCCCCAGGTCCCCTTTCCCAGCTCCCGTTGAGAGCCCTGCCGGCCGTTCCCTCAGAGTGTGCAGCCGCGAAGTGGTCCCCGCCTGGCTGCCTAGGCAGTCTTAGCTCAGTCCCTATCTTCTTTTGGCAGTGCCTTCAGAAAGCTGGCTGAAGGACGGACGATGTAGCCAGCTGTCACCAACCTTATCATCGGTAAACTTGAAGCCTTGTTAAATGAGGAAGATTTTGTCAGTCTTGCCTACTTGCTGGGATAACGCCTACCACTTCCTTTAAGACATTCCCCTGGGGTTGTCTTCTCTAGAAAACTTTTCTTGATATCTCTCCCTTGCCCCGGAGAATGTTGTATGGGCTGGGTTCCCCAGGATCCAGGTTCTAAGATAAGCGGGTTTTACTGGGAAGTGCTCTTTGGGAATAACACCAGAGAAGGGGCAAGGGAAACTGTTAGGGCAGAGGAAGAATTTGAACTTCGGTACAAATTCTCAACTAACCCTGGGGCTGCAAAACTGTCGGAGCACTTTAGCGAGATCCAGCAAGGGCCCTGGGATGTGGGCTGCTGGGGAAGGGTGCATGATCTCTTAGGTGAGGCCACTTCCTTAGGAATGGTCAGAAGGGCATGGCTGTGTGCTGTCATCAGGCAAGGCTTCTGGAAGCCGCAGGTGGGGAGCGTCAGTGCAAAGAGGGGGTCGGGGAGGCATACCATCATGTCCACTATGAGTGGTCTAGGGAAAGCTCTCAGGGATCGAGGGTGTGCAGGGTAGTGTGTTGTGATAGTGCATTTACACGTCTGTCTGAGACTGTGGGTTCTGGGGCCAGGGGTTCCTTATTACATCATTCTTTGTAGCTCCAGCATCCACTGAAAGCATGGTACACAGCAGGCACCTGATAAATATTGAGTTGAGTAGAGGAAAGATGTTTACTTGTTTCTCTAGTAATTGCCATAGGTAGGAAATTTAATGTCATGCTGCCCTGCAAAAATGGGGTTTAAAAGTCTCATTTGAAGCCCATTCGGGAGAGGCAGTGTGACTCTGGCTCTAGAATGAAAACCCCAGAGGACATATTTTGGGCAAGGCAGGAGGCCTGAAATTGTGCTAGATGAACTGGTCGTAAACAGGAACCGAGAAACATGTTGAGAATGACTCTGCCCACAAACACTGGGCAGCAGTGGCCACACGTGACCCGGGCTTTGCTCTCCCTTCAGCCGCTGTGTATTCACGGACAGGAGTCAGAGGTCGGCATTCATTCAGACTTCTGCTGAGCCGCCTCTGCTTCCGGCAGGACTTACCACCAGAGTCACGTTAGAAAAAGAGTTGAAAGGGGGCAACATCAACAGGAAATAAAACATTTTTATTGAATATCCGTGTAATATGTTAAGTTCTTTTAACAACGATCAAAACTACTGTGGAATTCACTACACGAAGTGAAACAAAATTTAAACCACCTCATTAAAAATGAAGGTAAAATACAGCTAAAGTAGTTGGCTCGCGGGTCACGAGTCATATGGCAGAAGGAAACACCCCAACATTTCTACAAGGTACAGAGAAAACCCACACATAGAAACACTCAAGCAGGCAGTAAATATACACAAAGGCAACTAGGATCTTTCTAGAGCATCAGATGCTAATACTTTACACAGCTTTGTCAGAAAGGTACATGTGGCTTATCTGAGGATGGGTCTTGGTCTTAAAGCAGGTTCAGTCGCTGACTTGTGAGAGATGGTGTAGTACCAACTAATTCTATGGTGACAGTATCCCATGTCTGGCAGTGTTGCAAGAGAATGCATTAGTAGTACTTTAATGCAAGAAATAATGTGTCTTCCACAGCTCAAACCTGCTTGTTTAAAGTGTTGTTTCAGTGTAAACTTAAAAGCTGACTACAGTAAAATTAAATGTCAGTTTCTGGTATTTCAGGAATTTTTACAAGTCAATCAACTCCCTCTCTTTGGTATGGCTTGATCCTTTGCAATGGAAAGATTCTCGTTTGACTCCTCTGTTCAAACTGATATCTAATCTTATGTTATGACTTGTGCATTTTCTAGTACTTTTTTTTTTTAAGTGTAGACCATCCAAAAAAGAGGGAGATGTTATTATTCTTTTGTCCTTTTTGTCAGTCCCAGTTCTAGAGTTTGCTGTCACTGGGCTGAAAGGTCAAAGGGCATGCCTCTTGTTTGATGAGGAAAGAATAATGACAGGAATTCTAGTTTTATCAGGAGATAGCTAACCCCATGTTCAAAGCCTCCCACCAGCCCTTTTCGAATTCTCTTTGAGTTGTTAAAAAAATGTGACATGATACCTTAAAGTCTGAACATGAGGCTAGGGCTTAGTTTTCCTCCATTTGGTTTTGGTATTTGTGAAGATCAAATTCTACCTCAGAGCTTCACTACTCCATGTGGCCTGGGAGTTAAAATGGGCCACAGAAGGGACTGGGAGGAAAGACTCGATGCAGCGCGATACGGGCTGCCCTTCCACGGAGTGGTCATCTTCCATAGTGGGGAAAAATGTGGAGTATTGCACAGTGCTTGACAAAATGCTGCGTGTTCCACCCCATTCCATGTATCTTCCTTGTCCTATGCATAGCTTTTCAGTTCTGAATTGGTCCTTTGTAATGAGAACTGTTTGTGCTACACACACCTTGGGCAGTGCATTAGAAGGGAATGGCAGTATTGTTTACAATATCACTACGGAATAAATTGAGTGCTATCCACTGAGGAAACTACGTGTCTAAGCACACACGGCAGTCACAGTGTTACACAGAGCAGTCCTTGAAGACTTTTATGGAATGACTAGTAGCTTCATAATAGTGCCATTTACTACATAATAACATTGAAAACATTAAAAACTCCTCCTAAATCAAGCATCTAGAATACATAAGAGGTTGCTTCAGTGTTCTAGAACTTGTTCTTGGTATTGTTTCACCTTTTTTAAAGGACAAATTAAAACTTATTGAAGTAAAAACAGCATATAAAAAGATCACTAGCTGTCTGTTTTGGCTTAATTGAAGTGCATTCAGAACTATGGCTAATTGTTTACTTTTCATCTTTTGATGGGATTACAATACTGTCTGTTTACCACAAAGTAATTTTGTGTAATAAGCACAGATTACTGTGTTAAAAATATTCTTCTGCATTCCTTCTAATCTGGTTTCGTATAATAAAATATTTTGTTACAAAGTCTAGTGTGCAAATGTTTTGGAGTTATTAGAGGTGCGAAATCTGGACCAGAATTCACAGGATGCACATTTTGTATAAAGGTGATAATGGAGAGCTACTGTTTTCTTTTTAAATAGTCAGGCAATATTTCAGAAATGCTGACTTCTCCCCTCAGCTTCTTCCCGCCCACCCCATCCCTAAACAAATGCACACACACGTGCACGCGCACACACACGCACACAGACGCACGCGGAACATCATCGAGTTGTTACACCATATGCAGTAATATGAAGTTGTTGACTTCTGTTCGGTTGCTCCTTCGAATGTAAGAGTGAAGCCCTGATTTTAGCTTTGTAGATATGTACAGACAGATGCTATTCTGTTTTGTGGCTATGCTTCCTGGAGATCAGCCTGGATACTGCTCAGATCATGCTGATTTGCCTGTGAAGAAATTCTACAAAATTGGATTTACCCACCAAATATGTGGTGTAAGTGTGTCTTGGTACTCAAGTGATTCAATAGAAAGCTCAGGTTTAAGTTGTCCTTTAAGATGTCTGTTTCACTGTACTAGTGCCTTACACGTTGATATTTTTGCTGGAATGCAGACGATACTATATTTACCATATAATATATTATCAGCTCTCCTATATCTCAGTCAATTTACATAGTTTAAAATAGAACATCTTATTAAAAACATCTAGATATACACAGATTAGGAAATGCTTACAACATACAAATACACAAACTAGAAATAAATCTTCAGCATACTGGTATATACAACTGTGTGATACAATAAATAATTTCAGTCATGCTCTATCTACACATCATATTGCTTAAAAGAAGAGTAGATTTGGAGGGCAGTGGCATGATGAAGGACTCGGGGGCTCTCTACATTTAAATTTGTGTGCAAATTAAAACAGGATTTGAAGTACCACTGAATTCTGTTAGGAACGCATGGCTGGAAAAATGAAAGGACCCATATTACTGAGGTATTTACAGATACTGGCTAAAGAGCACTATGTGGGCAAATGCAGAAAGGCTTCTTTCCTTTACTTCTTGACCGCCAGCATGGCATCGACTTCCTCCTCCACCTGTAGGGTGTGCCACTGGGCAATGGGCCGCCTGGGGTTGGCCAGCATGTCTGACCAGTGTCGCAGCTCCGCCCCGGTGCTATTGTAGCCCACAAAGACTTTGCCGATGGCATCGTTCTTGCCGATCTTGTCATAGTCCAAAACAGTTACCACCACTTGCACTTTCTGAAAGAGGATGCAAAACAAACATTAACCGTTCAGCTCTAGACACACCTTCCTATTACAAAGCTTCCTTGAGATCTAAGGAACTGGAAATAAGAATCAATTTCCAAACACCGGGACAAGGGTAAAAATGACTTGAATGTGAAAACATGACATCCCTATTTTCTCACTATTGCATGGTCATCACGACCATTATCACCGTTGTCATCATCTTCTTCAAAATACTCAGCAAATGTTAAGTTTTATTATGTATCTGGCACTATTCTAAATCTGTTACATAAACTACTCAGCTACTCCTCACAATAGACACTATTAATATTGCCATTGTATAAATAAGACCATGAATCTCAGAGAGGTTCAGAGACCTGCTTGAGGTCATAGAAAGAGTGAATCTTTTGGTTTCCAGAGCCCGTTCTGTAAACCACATGCTCTGCTGCCTGCATCAACTCATATTCATCTCTAAATCCATTTGTTTCCATGATCTCACAGGGAACTTTCTGACACTGGTACTCAGACCATTCTTTTTTCGGTTATAATTCCCAAAGCAGCCATGTACCCCAGTCCCATTTTGGAGGGCAAGAGAGAGCCAACATTTTACATAAAAACTAATATAGGATTTCAGCTAATCACAAAACTGCTGTGAATCTAAACTGTGATAGTAGAGTGAAAGTCTTTAAATAGTAGAAACCAAGTAAAGATAATTTGTTTTTCGTTCATACATGCTCTCGATAAACATTTGCTGAGTAACTCCTACTATGCATCCAGCACTGACATCAAATGGAAATAAGCTTTTTAGGCCACATATGATTTAGTTTTATGATTGCATTAGATTTCGAGGGTTTCTTTAATAACTTACTTTTGGAAGTAACTGAACTGATGAAAGCAAATGCATACATTATCATATGAAAGAACTACTTTTTAAAAGCACCTTTTAGTTCTGCTCCCTGAGGAATGAATTTGTTTAGTCAAAATATGCAATGGCTCCAACCTAGAAACTGATTGCAAAGATAAAGGAAGACTTTAGAGTAAAGTTCAGTGTATAACATTTGGTGGCCAGCGTGAAAAAGAGCAGAAAATATACAGTGACGGAAGCCAGAGACAGACAGCACTCCTGCAGACTTCTGACCCTTCAGTAGCCTCTGTGCTCCGAGGACTGTGTTCTGGCACCGCTCTGCAGGAGAAGGTGCCCAGGAACAGCCTCAGGTCCCAGAAAGTGATCGCTTCTCCAAGGGAAATTCAGAATGTGAAATGAAACACATTGGCTCTAAAGGAAACAAATTGCTCTCCTCCCTCGTGCAGCCTTGGACTGTTTTCATTGTGGAGGGAATTACCTATTCACTGGACGGTGTTTGGAACTGAGCTTGGTTCTGAGCATCTTTGTCATCCAAAGTCATCAGGATGCGGTCGTATTAGGGGAGGGGGGGCGGGGAGGGGGCAGGCATTGAGGACGGTGTGCCCAAAGGTAACAAAGGTTTTGGAGGTTGGCGTGAGGGGTTGGAATGAGTTTGATTATTCACCTAGGAATGTATTGATTAGTAACACTCAAAACAAAAGTATCTTTATGAAGGCCTTAGGTTAATTTTTCCAACCGCATATAGAGTTTATACATTTTATTCAAGAGGTGAAGGGGGGGATCCAACATTTTCATCTGTGTTTGGAAATCGGCATATTTTCTTCTTTCATAATGTATTTTCATAGGGATAAAGACAGAAAGATAACCTTATAACTTCAGGATAAAGGAAACCTAAAGCCCTATTGTAGCATGTGAAATGCTCAATTACTTTCTCTAGGGAAATGCAAAGACTAGGAAAGCAGCTTCCTAGGAGGCAAAAAGAAAAGAATAAATTGACTTAAGGAGCAGAGGGGGAGGGAGGCAGGCAAAGACGCGCTCATTATTTCCGTGCCTGATGTGCTCTCTATGGGGCTCAGGCTCTCTCTGTCCTGACAAAATGTTATTTCCTCCAAAACGCTGCCCCAGAAACCCAGCATATGTTTTTTCATGCACTTCATTTTCAATATATCTGCATTTGCTGTAATTTATAGTTGAAAAGGGACATTTATTTATTTTTAAACAGGTACAGAATTGTATCTCAAAGGGTAAGGTTTACAATAGGATTTTTCATCTTAATACTCTGCCTTACGTTGTTCTGTGGCATTAAAAAGCAAAATGCCAGGAGGTACGAGTTTCCATAGGAAGAAGGTCTTAGAGCTCAAGAGTTCACTGAACAAATACTGCAAAAGAAATTGTTGGAGAAAATTGGATGCCTCGGGGCCTTGCCAGCAGGTCCAAAGCAGAGAGCTCACTGGTTCCGACTAGTGAACAAGGACCTGGAGCGGGCAATCAGTGTCCCCTGCAGTGTCATTTACTTATATAATAGCTGTTGAAATTAAATAAGTATATACAACTTGTTGCCATGTGAAAATGTATATGAGAAAGGTTATTAAAAGAACCATGAACTAATTTGAGGATGGTGGGATTATTGATTGTTTAAAAACTGCCCTATATAATACATTAGTTACTCGTTGATTTGTTTAAATTCAAATAAACTAAAATTAAATAAAGTCCCTTGACCTGTAGCTGGGGCTACCATACTGAACAGTACGGATTATAAAATATTTCCATCCTCTCAGACAGTTCCATTGGACAGTGCTGATTTATATATTGCCTTAACCTTATTGTTAGATCTACTTTCTAATAAAATGTTAATTCAATAAAGAGATAATTTTAGCATTGTGAATAATAATAACGATGGGAACCATTTACTGAGCCTTCTTATCTGGCACTGTTCCAAGTGCTTTTATATGCATAATCTTACCTTGATGTGGATTCTGTTATTACTCCTATTTTGCAAATGAGGACAGTCTAAGCCTCAGTTTCCTTATATATAAAATTGAGATAATAGCCCTGGCCGGTGCGGCTTAGGGGATTGATCACCAGCCTGTGAACCAAAGGGTTGCTGGTTCGATTCCCCAGTCAGGGCACATGCCTGGGTTGCAGGTCAGGTCTGCCATAGGGGGCGCATGAGAGGCAACCAGACATTGATGTTTCTCTCCCTCTTTCTCCTTCCCTTCCCCTTTCTCTAGAAATAAATAAATCAATCTTTTAAAAAATTGGGATGATAATGGAATCTTTCTTATAAGGTTATTATAAGGATTAAATGAGATTATACTTATCAAGTGCTTAAGTTGGGCCTAGACACTATAAATAAATATACAATAAATGTAGCTATTTTCTCAGTTTTCTTCATAGAATAGAATTGTGATTCATTCCTAAGATTCTGCATTCTATGAATAGATTAAAAGTAAAAATATGGGACTTTTGGCCAAGATAGAGGCATAGGTAGATACACTTTACCTCCTTGCACAACCAAAAGAAGGACAACGACAAATTTAAAAGTGAAAAACAACTAGAACTGCCAGAAAATCAGACTGCATGGAAGTCTGACAACTGAGGGGTTAAAGAAGAAACATTCATCAAGACTGGTAGGAGGAGTGGAGACAGGCAGATTGGGTGGAGAGGACTTGTGGCAAGGCAGTGGCTGGTGTACCAGGCAGGCAAGGCGGGGACTGGTGGACCTGGCAGTCCCACATTCATATGCAGATAAACTGGGAGGAACAACTGGGGATGGAGACAGACTGCACAACTGAGGGTTCTGGCACAGGAAAAGAAAGCCTCAGAACCTCTGGCTGTAAAAACCTGCAGGAGTTGTAGTGGCAGGAGAAACTCCCAGCCTCACAGGACCATTTGCTGGAGAGACCTACAGGGTCCTAGAATGTACACAAACCCACCCACCTGGGAATCAGCACCAGAAGGGCCCAATTTGCTTGTGGATAGTGGGGGAAGTGACTGAAATCTGGCCTAGAGCAGAGCGAGTGGCATTGTTCCCTCTCTGACCCCTCCCCTACATACAGTACCACAACACAGCATTGTGGGTTGCCCCGCCCTGATGAACACCTAAGACTCCACCCCTTACAAGATGTAATAGGTGCACCGAGAAAAAGAAATATGGTGCAAATGAAAGAAGAGATCAAAACTAAAAAAAAAGCACTTAGTGACAAAGAGCCAACCTATCAAATGCAGAGTTCAAAACACTGTTAATCAGGGTGATCACAGAAATGGTTGAGTATGGTCACAAAATCGAGGAACAAGTGAAGGCTACACAAAATGAAGTAAAGAAAAATATACAGAGAACAAACAGTGAACGGAAGGAAACAGGACTCAAACCAACGATTTGGAGCAGAAGGAAGAAATAAACATTTGACCAGAACAGAATGAAGAAACAAGAATTCAGAAAAATGTGGAGAGGCTTAGGAACCTCCAGGACACCTTTAAACATTCTGATATCCAAATCATAGGGGTGCCAGCAGGAGAAGAGGAAGAGTAAGAAAATTGAAAACTTATTTGAAAAAATAATGAAGGAGAACTTCCCCAATCTGGCAAAGGAAATAGACTTCCAGGAAGTCAGGAAGCTCAGAGAGTCCCAAAGAAGTTGGACCCAAGGAAGCACACACCAAGGCACATCATCATTACATTACCCAAGGTTAAAGAGAAGGAGAGAATCTTAAAAGCAACAAGAGAAAAAGAGACGGTTACCCACAAAGGAGTTCCCATAAGACTGTCAGCTGATTTCTCAAAAGAAACCTTACAGACAAGAAGGGGCTGCAAAGAAACATTCAAAGTCATGAAAGGCAAAGACCTACATCCAAGACTACTCTATGCAGCAAAGCTATCATTTAGAATGGAAGGGCAGATAAAGTGCTTCCCAGATATGGCAAAGTTGAAGGAGTTTATCATCACCAAGCCCTTATTATATGAAATGTTAAAGGGACTTAGATATCTAAGAAAAAGAAGATCAAAACTATGAACAGTAAAAGGGCAACAAACTCACAACTATCAAAAACTGAACCTAAAAAAAAACAAAATCAAACTAAGCAAACAACTAGAACAGGATCAAAATCACAGAAATGGAGATCACGTGGAGGGTTATCAGCAGGGAGGTAGAGGGGGGATTATGGGGGAAAAGGCACAGGAAATAAGAAGCATATGTGGTAGGTACAAAATAGACAGGGGGAGGTGAAGAATAGTACAGGAAAGGGAAAAGCCAAAGAACTTGTATGTACAACCCATGGACATGAACTAAGGGGAGAAATACTGGTGGGAGGGGTTGCAGGACAGAGGGGATAAAGGGGAGAAAAAAATGGGACAGCTGTAATAATACTTAAAAAACTAAAAAAAAGTAAAAATATGCATCTGAAGAGTTATTGTTGATTTTTGTTATTCTGGACTTGTAGAGGGTTCCAAGTTGTTTTGATGCCCATACTTCATTTCTCCTTCAAATTATGGGCAAGCTTTTATATTATGAACTGATGGACCCTTATCAATTATTTAATAAAAAGTAGTATTGCTTTAAGCATTTTGACTCCCTGATACCCATTAAAAATTAGCAAGAAATAACTCATAATTATTGGATGTGAACTTTGAATTATAAAAGTGTAACTATGGATATGAAGCGAGAAAACCTAAAATAAAAATTAAGGTTGAATCTTATTTAAAAATTGCTAAATAATAAGATCATACACTATCTTTCTGGCTACATGTAGCATCCTATTTTGACTGTGTTAACTACAAAGTTTTCTACTAGAGTGCTGCCTATCCTAACAATTATTATCTAGCAAACGAAGGTTCCATTTTTATAAAAACACCCATCCATTCCAAGTCAGAAACAAGAAGCTAAATTTAAACAATTAAAAATACAACTTAGCCTAATTTTTCTGTTGTTAATTGTCTTTTAATAATAAGGCCTAAAGAGGCTGCATATTTAGCATCACCAATATACTTCTCTCAACTCTATTTTTTTGCTATAAAGATGTGATGGCAAGAATTACATATTAGGGCCTGGGAGTAAATAGTGAAAGCTCATTTGTTCTGCTCTTTTAGTCTTTCTGGGTGTACTTTTCGGGTTAGTGGAGTTGTTCTGTTGGTGTTGTTCCTACTTCATTGCTGCTCAGCAGAATGCTGGCTGTTTTTGGCTGATGAGTCAGCACGTCTTGTGCTGTATATCTCACCCTTCCCCTAGTGATGTAGCTTGAGTTATCAAATATGCATGGGGATACGGCTCGCTGTTCTAATGAAGGCATGTCCACTGATAATTTGCAATGTCTGTGTATTTAACTGGTGTGGCCCGAAGCAATGATATTGAATGGGAAAACAAAATTATGTTTGACATTACCTGGATTTGCTCAAAGGGTACTTCAAAGCTGAATGACTCATTGTAGTAGGGGTTGAGTGTATTCTTTTTAATTGTTGTCTTTTTCTTCTTCAGCCTCTTGCCATTTTGCATCAGATGAATCTTCACGTAAGGATCTGAAAAACAGAAACAGAAAGTTTAGGAGATCAGAGACGCATATTTTAGATTACAGTTTAGCTTATAAAAAGATCAAGTATTCCCAACAGGAAAATAATTGTATTGCATATGTTTAGTATTTATTAAAATTTCATGTTTTATTGAAAGATTTTATGTAACCTGTAGGCCATGTTTCTTTGTCATGGTATCATCAATATTTATAGTTGGATTTAGGAGATAAGAATAGTGGTGAGTTGGTAAACCAACTCTTCAGGGGTGGGGGTGACAAGACTTGACACATAGCACTTGCCAATGTCCATGGTATAAATACTCTCAGCGGAGATGATTTCAAGCTATGAACAGTTTAACAACTACATTTCTGAATATTTAACAATCTGCTCTTGTGAGCTGGCAAAGAACTCATTGCAGTATACCACTCTATGAGAAGAACTTTTGATAGAGGACAAAGGAGCCATTTCATTTATTCAATTATTTATTTACTTGACCAATGTTAGTGAGGCCTTAAGGATAGACCATCCCTATTTTCGTGATGGAACTTCAGACTTTTGGGGGAAATAGATAATAGGCTTGTAAAGAAAAGAAATGCATATGAAATTACAAGTTGAGAAGAGTGTTCTGGAGGAAAAGAATAGAATAGAGACATGATAGGGACCACCAATATTAGTTAGTATGGTGAGTCTAAGGTGAGTCTAGGTGAGGCTGTGTGTGTGTGTGTGTGTGAGAGAGAGAGAGAGTAGTGAAGAGCTTCAAGGGTTCAGGGGAAAGAGAATAAGCCAGTACACACAGAAGTAATGAGAAAAGGAGCAGAAAGAGTCCATTAGCAGTTTCCCGAAGGCCTCATTAGGTAAAGTAAAAAGTAACTCACTGAAGGGTAAGATGATTCTCATTAACAGTTCTCATTATTAATGGATAAATGACATGCCTTCAAGTTGCCAAGAACCAATCCGATGTTTGATTAAAAAAAAAATCTACTATTAATTTTTTTGTACTTCATGTGTCATGCATGGTCACTATAGAAAAAAAATATCAGAAAGGAATGATAAAAAAGGGGACACTTAAATCACCCATGATTTTACTCCCCTAAAGTAGTCATTACTAAGCCTTCAAACATTTCTTTCCTCTCTTCAAAACATGTACAGCTGGAAGGAACTTTACAGATAATCTAGTCTACCCACATATTTTTAGAGGGTAAAACTGCAGACCAAAAAATGGTGTTCTTACCTCCCTTTTCCTAGTTCCACTGCAATGTAACTCCTGAAGGACAGACACTTGGTCTGCCATATTCACTAATTGAATTTACTAAACAGTACCTGGCACAATTCAGTTTTTGTTGAATGAATAAGTGGAACTTCTTTAGGACCTCGTAATCTGGGTCTCCTTACTCTCTGTCCTATCTGCTTCCCATTGCCCCAAAGCCAACATTACTTGGGTTTATTTGTTTGCTTTTGTTTTTGATGCTACATCCAGTCAAGAGGCTCATGAGGAAGATTTTCATCAAAATCTACTCTCTTAGTAGCTTTCCAGTGTAGAGTATAGCATCGCCAGCTGGAGTAACCATGCTGTGCCTTCGATCCCCAGACCTTATTCATCTCGTAAGTGGAAGTTACACTTTGACCAACATGTCCTCATTTCCCTCACTCCCCCCAGCTTTTAGCAACCACCATTCAACTCTCTTCCTGTGAGTTTGGCTTTTTTTACTTTTTTAATAGATTCTGCATGTAAGTGAGATAATGCAGCATTTGCTTCTCTGTCTGACTTACTTCGCTCAACATAAAGCTCTCAATGTCTATCCATGATGTTGCAATTGGCAGGATTTCCTTATTTTTTGTGACTGAATAATATCCTTGTGTGTGTGTGTATACATATATCACATTTTTTTAATCCATTTAGTTGCTGACGGACACTTAGGTTTTTTCTCTGTCTTGTCTATTGTGAATAATGCTGCAATAAACATAGGGATGCACATATCTTTTAAGATAGTGATTTCATTTCTTTCAGATATATGAGGCCTGTCCGGAAAAAGTCCAGCCATTGTTAATATAATGAAAACAGTTTGTGTGACATCAATGTGACCTGGCAGCCAAGGAGAGTGGACTGGAACGTGCATGCATGACCAACGACAACTGCAATGGAGGCAGTAGATGCTGCTGAGTGAGCATGTGTACTGTGGCCGTCATGTTCAAAATGACTGAGTGAGAAGAGCAGTGAATATGCATCCAATTTTGCATTAGCTTGAGCAGTCCTCTGTGGAAACTCTTTGGATGATTCAGAAGGCCACAGCTGTGGGCAGCTGGTGATTAGAAGCTTCATCACAAACCACACCCACACATGCATCACATCTCTTGCAGAGTTTTTTTGCAAACCATCAAATCACCCAGGTGACTCAGCCCCGCTACAGCCTAGATTTGGCGCCCTGTGACTCTTGGATTTCCCCAAACTAAAATCACCTTTGAAAGGGAAGAGATTTCAGACCATCAATGAGATTCAGGAAAATACGACAGGGCAGCTGATGGCAGTTGGGAGAACTGTGTGAAGCCCGAAGGTACTTACTCTGAAGGGAACTGAGGTGTCATTGTCCTATGTACAATGTTTCTTGTACCTTGTATTTTCTTCAATAAATATCTCTATTTTTCATATTACATGGCCGGATACTTTCTGGACAGACCTCATATACCCAGAAGTGGAATTGCTGGATCCGATGGCAGTTCTGTTTTTAATTTTTGAGGAACCTCCATACTGTTCTCCCTAGTGGCTGGACCGATTTGCATTCCTACCAATAGTGCGCAAGAGCTCCCTTTCCTCCACATCCTTGCAAGTGCTCATTGTCCCTTGTCTTTTTATGATGGCCATTCTGACAGGTGTGAGGCGATATCTCATATGGCTTTGATTTGCATTTCCATGATGATTAATGATTTTGAGCATCTTTTCTTGTGCTTGTTCGCCATTTGTATGTCTTCTCTGGAAAAACATCTATTTGGACCCTCTGTCTATTTTTAAAAATTGGATTATTTGGTTTGGGGTTTCCCCCTTTCTTTTCTTGTTTTGCTCTTGAGATGTATGAATTACTTATATATTTTGGATACTAACTCCTCATGTGATACATGGTTTGCAAATATTCTCTCCTATGCCACGGTTGTTAGAGATCTTATTCTTTATCAACTTTTGGGTCTGGATAAGTCTTGACCATCTAAGGCTGATATGTTATGTACCCCAGGCAGGTATATTTATGTATTTTCTTGGTCTAGGTGTCTGACATATTTGATTGCTTCTCTACCTGCTGCAGCCTTATATTTTGATCCACTCCTTGGCTGCCTTGGTTTCTGAAGTGTCCTCTTGTTCCTTTATTGCACTGACATCTTGTCCTGAATTCCGGTCCCTTTGGAGATGGCCCTAATCTTTTGGTTAGTTTGTCAGTAACTTCCTCTGGGGTGCAGGTCTGGCTCCTGTCTCCCTACTATGGCACAGCCCTCCAAGTGGAAGTACACCCACCGACTCTGTGTCATGCCCATGATTTCACAGTCGGGGCCATCTCTTCCACAAAGCAGGAGTCTGTACACTCGAGTTTGCTCTGTTTGAGGGGCTAGTCCACAAACCAAATCTCTGTCAGTTCAGAGTTTCTTGGTGACACAGAAGTCTTAGTCATTGTATAACTGGACATAATTTTGTGGAAATGATAGAACAGGTTGTAATGAGACTCATTTATGTGGCTTTTGCTTTTCCTGAGTACAACTGCTGGGCACTATGTGTGGCATCTAACCTTCCTTTAGGTTTTATAAACATGTGAACAGCACAAGAGAAGATGTGAACTACAACATTGGGCTACTGTCCTCAGGGATTTTATCTCTATGGCTGAATTGCACTTCGTCATCGAGGTACCGACAACTTTGTTCTCACCGTTTTGATAATTTCCGTTGCCCCTGAAACAAGTGCAAGACTTGGGACACTTTGCTTCTTTTATTTGTTTAATTTGTCTTTAAAAAAGGGTAGGACCTTTTTGACTTTTCTGACTTGGTAAAAAGGAAGGTCTCTTTTCTGATGTCCATGTAGTCTCTACTAGAGTATGATTAACGCTTCACTTCTGGAAAATGATGGGCTGGATTCAGAAAGAAGGCTCTTCATTCCCAATAATAAACCACAGGTACAATAAGGACAGGTGCCTTCCTTCATTTTTGATGATTTTCATGCCTGTCATTTGCTTTTGTTATCAAGGTGGCACTGCTACCCTTTATTCGCCATTTGTCAGGCTTTCTTTGTATTTGAAATCAGCTCAATTGGACTTAATCTCCTTTCTGTCATAATAGCTGTTATGACTTGGAGGTTTCTCAGGATGTTGTAATAAAACCCCCTTTAAACCTTTATATGTTGACAAGCCTTTTTAATATACAAAACTGGGGGTTTTGTTTCTAATGTTCACAATTATGGTAGGGAGAATACCAGCTCTCCTAAAAGATACCCACTTTCTCATCCTTAGAACCTGTGAATGTTACCTTATATGGCAAAAACGACTTTACAAATGCGACTAAGGTTAAGGATCTTGAGATAAGAATATTATCCTAGATCATCAAAGAGGGACTGATCTAATCACACGAGTCCTTAAAAACAGAGAACCTCTCCTGGCTGTGGTTAGAAAGAGATGTGACAATAGAAGAAGCGTTAGAGACAGGCGACACTGTTGGCTGTGAGGGTGGAGGAGGACGCCACAGAGTGCAGGTGGCCTCTAGAAGTTGGAGAAGGCAAGGAAATTCTCACCTGGAGGCTCCAGAGAAAAATATAACCTGGCTGACACCTTGATGTTAGCCCAGCGAGACCTCTGTCGAACTTCTAAACTTCAGAAGTATATGTAAGAGGATAAACATTGTGCTGTTTTTAAACTAAGTTTGTGGTAGTTTGCCATGGCAGCACCAGAAAACTAATACAATAACTGAAGTTAAAGAGAAGATTCTCTTATGTAGCAAGGTTGGAGAGTTAAATTTAAATAGGTCTAGACAATGATTTTGGAAATAATTTATATTCTTTTTAATCTTTTAAAAAAGATTACTCTGGTCTCTAAAGTAAAAATCTTCAAAAAGTTTGTCTTTCTTTTTAAATAAAAAAAGTTAACTAGAGTGTATAATCAGAAGATAATAGTTATGTACAGATGTTTCAGGATCCATGGTAAAATTAGTAAAATGAGATGAAATGTTAGCTGAGAATAATTTTCAAAGTAAGACATATTACAAGGTTTAATATTATAATGTTCCCTTATATCGGTAGAGTACTTGAAGATTATATATATTTTAAAAAATTATATCATCTCCTTTAATCTTCACAACAAGCCCAGGGAGGAAATGGCCTCAGAAAGCCTGAGTCTTCCCCAGGTGGGTAGATCAAGGGCTTCCGACTCTGAACCTGTTGTTTTCTGTGATCTGTTGGAGAAACAGTTGAGTACAATGTTTATAAGTATAGACTCGGGACCCAGACTAACTTGAATCTTGGTTCTGCTACTGGCCGTGTGGTCCGGGGCAAGTCATTTAGCCGCTTTGTGCCATAGTTCCAGCAACTGGAAATGATGAGGGTGATGACTTGGTCAGCTTGAGCTCAGGAGTGGCCTTGCAGACGGAAGGGAGAGCAGCTCCGTGGCTCTGCCAGTCGGGCGGCCCCTTCGGAATGTAATTCATGGGGGGAACGACCTGGGATCTGGTGCCGATATTCTTGTTTATTTTGTCCCTATTTAGGCATTCATTGTAAGTGGAAGGCCTCTCTTATAAATCTCCCATATTAATTGGTAAGAGTTTCCTTTCTGAAGGGCTTCTTCCAGGGGCCAATTCTAGCCTGCTGATGTGGCTCTGATGCTGCAATGTTTACCCCTAGGCAGAGAGAGCTATCACCTGTACATAACCCTTCAGACGTTATGTCCCCTCCCACTCACCTGTGTCTGGTATTCCTTGCATGCACACACTGAATCTGTTGTCCTCTTTTGGTCAGGGAGTAAGAAGGGTGATGACATATATATGGCCCTATTTTTCTGCTTTTTCAATTAGAATCCTTCTCTGCTATCTCCCATGCTGTACTAAAGCTTAGCTGATTTGACAAATTTGTCTATGGGCAGGGTGGGTATGGCAGGCCAAAGAAATCCCAGAAAGTTCTCTCTCTTCTGGATAACTGTTGACACCACCTTAGCTGGCATTGTCCACTCGTTACAATACAGGGTGAATGTTTGTGTCCTCCCAAACATATATGTTAAAATCCTAAACCCTAACGTGATGGTATTAGGGGGTAAGTAGGGTCTTTGGGAAGGAGCTGGGTCACTGGATGAGGCTACAATGAGAAGACAGTTGTAAACTAGCAAGAGAACCTTCACCAAGAACGCGACCAGGCGGCACCATGATCTCACGCTTCCAGCCTCCAGACACATGAGAAATAAATGCTGTTTCATCCACAGTCTCTGGTACTCTCTTACAGCAGCCTTAGAAGACTAAGACAGCACTGTTCCTGCTAAACTTTCCCTTGTTTCCTCTTTTTCTCTCTGAGCGGGGGCTGACCGTTCTTTATTTTCTCCTTTCCCTTCTTTTGCCTCAAGACTCCCCAAGACATATTTTATGGGCTTAATCACATTTGATATTATTTTAAAACACACTTAATAGGGCTTTTCCCTACACTACTTTTCTCAGACATCCTACAATGCAACCTTATGCTTCCTATATCATTGCTGCTTCCGTTCAGCAAAGACTCTGGTCGCAGAGTCTGGCACTGGAAGGCAATGTCTTTGCCGACACCGATGTCACTGGCACGACTTTTGCATGTAGAGATACGTTCTCCCCTTCCAACATACAGACTAGACTTAGAGGAAGACTTCGAAACTAATTCAGTAAGTGGTTTTCCTTCAATTATAGAAATACAATGGGCAAGCTTTGCAGAAGCGTAAGTACGACTCATATGCTGTACTATGTGGTCATGACCACCTCAGCTCTTTTCTTCTTCAGACAGGAAGCCTGCTGTGCTCGTTCCCCCTTCCCCTTTTACGCCTGGTCTTGTGCCATGATTCCAGCCTCTCGGACCGAAAAGTTGGGAAATTTGGGGCCATCTCTGGTTCCTTATTCCCTACCTCCTATGAACATATGGCCACCACCTTCTTCTAATTTACCTTCATGTTGTCTTTGATTGGCTCCCTCTTCCTACCTAACCACTGTCACATCTCAAGATCAAAAATTCAATCTCTCTTGTGACTATGCCCTTAAACTATCTTCATGTAATTGTTAAAACTACACTGACCACGCCATTCCCATCATTAAAAACCTGTACTGGTGTTCCAACTAAGAAAACCCGAACTGCACTCACAGCCCCACCCTAACTTACTGCTCTCATTTCCCACAAGCTCTGTGCTCCAGCCACAGTTGATACTCACTGTTCCTCGCAGAATTTTTATTTTTATTTTTACTTACTTTTAGAAAAAAGGAACATAACCACTTTATTATCCAGCACCTATACCGTTTCATGTCTCTCTAAAGGGAATAGGAAGTTTGGAACGTTACTGGCCCTTTTAAAGGAAAAGTGCAGTAGGTAGGCACCCCCAGAGGTGAGTGAGTATTTGACCAATGGGAATGCGTCACTAAGAACAACCAAGCCCACACCTGACATGCTCCTCCCAGTGTGTTCCTCACAAAGAGCTTAAAATGCCCCGTCCTTTAGCCTGAAATGCCATTTTTTCCCCATTTCTCATCTTAAGTTTGGTTTAAAAATCACTTCTTCCCTAAAGATTTTACCGATGATTTTCTCAGTCAGAAGCTTTGTCACTGGGGGGACGAGAGAGGGGGTAGGGAGGAAAAACCTTTCCCGGGCCTGCAGCGTTTTCTTTTGTACCACTGCAAAGTACATGTCTTTGTTCTTCGGTATTGGAGGACTTTTGTGGTGATCTTATAACATGAGAACAATATTCCTATGGGGGAATGTTCTGAATTCAGAGCTATTGGCTTCAAAATGAATTTTGGCAGGACTATCCACTTGTAACGCGGGAACTTCTTCCATCCCTATTCCGCGCTCTAATACCCTAGCACGTTGTCAGTCACCCCCTTCTTCCCTCAGGCCGCTCTAGTGTCAAATTATGCTAACTTCATAGAAATATAATTGCAAAACAGCTGGCTGCAAGCAGTGATCTTTTTGTGTGAGATATAAAGGAGCCACTGAAGGCTTTTTGTATTTACAATGAGAACCAGAAAGCAGCAGTTCAAAGCCGGATAACGCAAGATGCCTGCAGTTTTCATTTTGACAATTTTGCATAATTGTACTGTCTTCTTTCTTAACTAGCACAATGACCTGGGGCCCTTGTAACTATGGCCTTTCCATTTCAACCAAAGACTTCCCTTGATACGAAATAGCCCCATTTCAGCTGTTTTGTTCAGTTCCGCTGAGCCGGTGCCCAGCTTCCAAGTAACTCCAGGTATTATTCCTTTTATCCTTTTTCCTTTGTATAATGTTCACTAAATTCCAGCTTATCCTGTCGGATGAGGAAAGTTACACTTGCATTAGGGCTCTGAATCCCAAGTGACTGAAAACCCATTTCAAAATGGTGTAAATTGTAAAGGTAACTTGTTGGTTCATATGATGGAAAAGTCCAGAAGGGCTGTGTGGAAAAGATCATTAATTGTCCTCTAAAATAGATTTTTCCCTTCTTTTTTAGCAATGAAATTCCTGGAGTCTTACCTGGGTACCAGCTGGAAGCACTTCCCCCAGATTCTCCTAGGACTCAGCGCGGCCAACCGACTAAGCTCTGGTTATTGGAAGTGAGCGGAGGCGGGTGCTTAAGCTCCGCAGCGTGTCCTTAAAACAGCGGGTTTCCCGGGGCTCTATTTTGTACCCCCTACCCCAAGACATTTGGCAATGCCTGGAAACATTTTTGATTGGCGCAACTTGGAGGAGAGCGATATGGGCATTTAGTGGGTAATAGCCAGGGACTCTGCTAAACACCCCACAATGTAGAGCGGCCCTCAACAGTAAAGAATTTTCAGGCCCAAAATGGCAGTGGAGCTGAAATTGATAAACCCTGCCTTAAAATAAGCTTTATGCCCTCCACTCTCCCTATCTTTTCTCTTGCAGCTGAAACATGGATGACCCAGTCTTTACCTTGCAACACTCTGCAATACTCTAAATTTTCAACCATTTTGCCACAAGAATTTTAAAAGCATGCAATACCTGACTTGTGTAGACACAGTATTGTTTATTTCCTTTAGATAGTCAAATAAAAAAATGACAACAGTCAATACAACAGTAGCTGTCTGGTGTGAATGAATCAAAAGTATACCTGTTTTTTGTCAGAGTTGCAAAAAATGTAGTGGGGTTTTTTTGTTTGTTTGTTTCTTTGGTGTGCTGCAGAATATTAGTTAATTAGTTTATGTGTGCCATGAGATGAAAGAAAAAGTTGAAAATCACTGCTCTAGGAGGACAGGGCAACAAGATAGGAAAATCCTGGTGCCTGATGACCCCATAGCCCCAACTCTCTACCAATGTTGCTTACACACCCACCTTCTTACAGACACGTGGGTGATAAAGAAATTTAAACAGACACTCTATCTTTTTGAGCCACTGTGTTTTGGAGTCTGTTTGTTGGAGCAGTTCGGTCCGTTCCCTTTCTGGCACAGATTCAACAATCGCAGCAAATTCCCAGGTCTGCCCGCGTTTCTGCTCTGTTTTCTGTGGGGTCCTCCTCAAATTGTACATGGTGGCCACCCCAGGACATCCTAAGCATTCCCTTTTTTTAAAAAAAAAGATTTTATTTATTTTTATTTTTAGAGAGAGGGGAAGGGAGGGAGAAAAAGAGGGAGAGAAACATCAATGTGTGGTTGCCTCTCACGCATCCCCTACTAGGGACCCGGCCCGCTCAGAACACAGGCATGTGCTCTGACTGGGGAATTGAACCAGCGACCCTTTGGTTCGCAGGCTGATGCTCAAACCATTGAGCCTAAGCTTTCCTCTTAAGGTTGCAAATGACTGTACAGCTACAAGTCTCGTATCGTCACTCTGTACCATCCAAGGGAAAGACAGTCTACAAGAGAATTCGCAGGAAAAGCCCACGTACAGTCTGCGTGGACTAACATAGATGAACCATGTACTCTATATTAACCCCTGTGGT
The DNA here is from genome assembly GCA_004026545.1 of Mormoops blainvillei. Classification (NCBI taxonomy): domain Eukaryota; kingdom Metazoa; phylum Chordata; class Mammalia; order Chiroptera; family Mormoopidae; genus Mormoops; species Mormoops blainvillei. The sequence goes on from PVJD01003159.1 coordinate 135,362, forward strand.
GAAGAGAATGCGATGAACCAGGCTGGCTTAGTCCTGGGTCAGATGTCCATCCCCAGACCAACCAGCCAAGGCTCCTACCTTTGGAGATGGGAGTAGGCTCAACTCTATTCAATGCTGAGGGCTAAGAATAGAATATGGTGGCTCCTTAAACAGGAATCAGAGAGTGGAAAACAAAAGTTGGGAGGCAACCAACCAATGTTTATAGAGTCTCTCATCCTAGGGTCTCTATTATCCCATCTCTGTCTAAACTTGGAAGTGTACGTACACTTCTTTGTGGAGAGACATTCCTTCCCACTTGAGACCAAATTTCTTGTAGAGAGCCACCAAACACTTGTATAAAGTGGTTCAGTGGTAACAGAGACAGCAGAGTTAAAACATGACAGGTTTAGGATTCTGAGTTTCTTTGCCTACTGCTGCGTTTTCTCATGAACTTTTATTGAGGAAGACTATTTCATCAGAAAGCCAATCATTTAACAGTATACAAATAATTAGATAGTAATAAGGCTCACAGAGCAAACAATTTCCATTTCCCTCACTGGCAGTCACAATATATTTACTTGAGGGTTTTGCTTTTTTTTTTTTTTTAAAGTAATTTACAAGTACTTAGAGAAGACTACATTGCAGAGCATATGTGTCTTTATTGTTTAAAATGCTTCCTGTAATGTAATAGTAAGGGCGCAGCATTAATATATTCCGAGAAAATTTTCTATGTGAGCACACAATTTAAAAGTGAATTTACATTAAGTGCAGTGTTTGCTAAAAGAAAACAACATTATATAAGTGACTGCCACAGAGAAAATCAACCTCATTATAATGAGACAGATCATAAAATAGCAAAGGCTGAATTAGTTCATTAATGGTGGCAGAGTGCTTTGAGGAAACAAAAACATAAATGTAAAATGCTATTATTATGAATTAAATGGAAAGCATTTTTGACCGTGGCGGAGGAAGCCACTGAATTCCAGGGCTCATTTCCAACGTTGCCAAAGGGGCTGGGCGTGACTGCTGGCCCCTTGACTAGAAATGAAAGAATGCAAGTACAGAACTAGGGACCGGGGGCAGCAGAGAAAGATTTCACAGACGTGGCACGTTTGCAGGCAGGTAAAAGAGCAGTGTGACGGCTGAGCTCTACACTTAGGAGAGGAAGGAGTAGATTATGTTTGCAAAAATCCAAATTTTTTCTGTTCAGTTTTCAAGATGACATTTTTTGCCTATAATTCAGCCATTTCCTGTACTTTGGATAATCTTTCAGGAAGGGCAAACATGTGAGGGCAGAAAACAGTAGTTACTAAGTTTGATTCTTTCCTGATGACTATAAAGAGTTTGGTGGAACAACCAAACATAAACTGTTTGTATGAGGTGGTTAACAAAAAACAAAAACAGTCAAAGGATTCAGTAAAGTAAACAAAATTGCAAACGGCAAGCTTTGACTTTTTTTTCCTGGAGATTTGGGATTAGCCTTTTATTTACACCACATGGAGGGTCACTGGTAAGTTTCTTTCTTTCTTTCTTTCTTTCTTTCTTTCTTTCTTTCTTTCTTTCTTTCTTTCTTTCTTTCTTTCTTTCTTTCTTTCTTTCACAATAATATGAGACATTTCTACTAGATGAAGTAACATTGGTACTTGGTAACACTGCTAAGGTTTTTAAGCACATGGAGTATAACAAATGGATGCTACTCCTTATCGCATACAGATAGTTTCCAGGTAATTCAACTTGAGTACAAAATGAAAATAATGTGCCAGTAGAGATGCCCTTACACAGAATATGACTAGTTAGTGCTCCGTAGTGGGGCCACCTCAGGCTCACCCAGTTATCTTGCTAGTTTAGCCAGAATCCATTTTACTTACCTCAACTCTCTATTCCTAGCAGGTACTTGCTTTAAAATGTGTCTATGTGTCTTCTAAACAACCTGCCAGCTAAGCATTAGAAAGTTTATGGAATGAAACTGTCTCAGGATAATTGAAAGAGATTTGAAATGTTTCCAGATGGACTGGAGGAATCCCTCTCCATGTCCTCATTTTAAATTGTTTCTAGAACTTGTCAAGGGTCTGGATATATCTCCTAGTGGGTGAGGGAATGGTCTCTAGTTTTCTTAGCTGGAAATGTCTCCACACTTCTTTTTCTGCTTGAAAAAGAAAGTTCTTTAATGTTTTCAGGAGGGTTTCTTTCTTTTTGCTGTTTCTCTTCCTGCCTGGACATGGCAATGTTGAGTCTGAAGATTGGGAAGAGGGTGAATGATGCAGCTTTCATTTCCGCTTTGGAAAAAGAGATAGCGATATTAAATAAAATAATATTGTGGATAACCCATACTCTCCACCTTTGGCTGGAGATTTTATGGTATGAATAATGTATGCCCTGTTTTAAAAGAAACTTTGAACACTCTGGGTGGCTTGTTATTAAGTTTCTTTATTTGAATGTTGATTTTGCTTATCCTTCCAGGGAGATAGTTCATTTTAATTCATTGATGGCCAAATATGGTTCTCTCTCATAAAGCTGTGAAACTGTTTGAAATCAGCTAGTGGTCTTCATGTCAAGAATGTAAGTAGCTTTGGAGGAGAGATCAACATCGACCTTGGTAATTTGGTTTTCTTACAATATTGTAAGGAGAAGATAAAAATCAACAATGGCTTCAATATTATACTGCATATAGGAAAATGACATGGAATAATACTCCAGTGATTTCATGACTTTTCATGAAGCAAATTTGTGATTAAAGCCAATCACTGCATATCAGTATTTCAGATCCCAGTAAAAACTCACAGTAATGTTATCGTACACACCGATTTCTTCGGAATTGACATTGCCCAATATACGTCCTCCCTAAATTTGGGAGAAGTGAGAGTTGGGGTGTTAAAGTGAGACAAATTCTTTATATAGGAAAGTTGGATTCAATGAAATGGCTTAATTCTTTGTAAGACCCCATAGCCACACACCGAATGAGCCAGAGGCACAAATTAGGACTGGTCTCATTTTTCCCGTTTTCCACTTTCTTGAATCACAGACATTCTACAGGCTGACGTCTTTCACCTTGATGACTTTTTAGTTCAAGATAAATTATATGGTTATTCCATTTTTTAATATTAACCCTTAGTTCTGTGGTACAGGGTTTATCCTTCTATCCATTCACCCACCCAGCCACCCATTCACTTAATCACCCATCTACTGAGTGCCTGTTATGTGCTAGGTATTTATCTTTTAGCCAGTGTCCTGTTCAGCCTTGTCTCCCCATGCGTGACACAGAGTGTAGCAAGTGGTAGGTATCAAGGAAATATTTGCTAAATGACTGAATGAATCAGTGACATATAAATATCTATCAGGCAACCCTTAAGGAAGAGAGTGAGGAAATACAGAAAACTGTAGAAACCAGTTTGTTCTTCAAAGAACTTATAGTTCAGTTGCAGAGAGAAGACATATATTCTTGAAAAGTTAAGTTTAAATCAAATCCCATATTTTTGCGGTAGGAGAGATGGCATAAGGCAGTATATGTTTTCTTGCTAAATGATTTGTACAGTAATGACTGCGAGTGGAATTCCAAGCAGACAGGTACCCTTCACTCAGTTGGAAATGCTTGGTTTGAATTCAAGGCTCTACATTTAGGGAGTCCAAACAAGTGTCTTCTTCTCTCTCCACCTCCACATATAGATGTACAATTTTATAAAGTGTAAATGCAATGATATTTGGATAATGTTTAGGCTTATGCAGAGAGGGAAAGAGGTCCCTAGATGGACTGTCTTGGAACTTGTTTCTTCCTTTGGCCTTTCCAGTTTTCCTGTGCATAATGGAATTTCATGGTCACCCTAATGTGACTTTCATAAACAGGCAATCCAAGCATCTTAAGATGGTTTAAATGAAATGGAATTTCATTTAGTCTCATACCTTGACAAACAGACATTCATAATGACCAGGAAATCCAGTTTTAAACTGAGAATTCTCAGCCCCTTGAGGTCCCGCAGTGGAAGCTGGCAGTGGGCAGAGTTTGCTCCCGGCCTCCCTTGTCCCCTTTCCTTCTTGCTGTCAGTGCCAGTGTGCATGGTATGAAGCTACGCACACACATCAGGGGGTACCCCGGCTTGCATGTCTGAGCTTCATTCACCAGTCCCCAAAGGCTGCTCCTTAACCACCCCTCAGCCACGGGGTATGTACCTGCCCTCAGGTGGTCATATTTAGGGAAAAGATCTTCAAAGGCCTTGTGGGTCACCTTGGGGCCATTTTGGCAGGAAATGTTGGGTCTCAGGTGCCCAGAGCCTGATGTTCCAGAATGGAGTTGGGCTCAGCCTCCAGATGAGATGTTCAGGTGGTCTTGTGGACCAGTCAGGCCCTGGGAGTGTAGCTAGAGGAGGGCCAGGGTGGGTTCCAGGGCAGGGTCTCTTCTTGCCCACAATGAAGGGCTGTAACTGCATATTTGTTACAATTTTTAAAAAGTTCTTAGTAGGCACCATACCATTCACGCTCTATAGTTTATCACACTTATTTCTCGTGGACACCTGGGAAGCAGATACTATTACCTCCACTTTACAACTGAGGAACCTGAAACTAATTGGCCCACAGTCATACAGTTAATATTTGTTTTAGTAGAGGTCCTGTGACTTTGAACATTTATCCCAATTCAGCATTTATAAACTTTATCACTTTTAATCTATATACATTATCTAAGAAGGGATGATTAATACATGATATAACTAATATTATTTTCAATCCAATAATTATACTGCAAGTTAAATATTCACATTTTTTAAAATTAAAAAAAAGTTTTTACTATCTTTTTACTGTTAACTCCTTTTTTTTTTTAGAATTGAATTTATTGGGGTGACATAATAAAATTATATAGGTTTTAGGTGCACAATTCTACAATATATCTCCTGTAGACTGTATTGTGTGTTCACCACCCTAAGTCAAGTCTCCTTCCATCACCGTTCATCCCCCCGTACTGTCTGTTACCTCCCCCGACCACCTTCCCCTCTGGTAATTACCACACAAATGTTCACATTTCTTAATTAGACTATGCGACCCTGAATGGGCTGGCTCAGTCCTCCCTCTCGGGTTTCTCCTCTCAGGACACTCCCCCAGCTGTCTCGGCTCCAGCCACCTGTCCCTTTAGCACCTTGAATATACTGTGCTCATCCCATTTTGAGGCCTTGTGCCTGGAATGCCTCCTCTTCATGCCCCTACTTCACACCTCTTTAAGCTCAGCTCTAATACCACGTCTTCATGGAGACTCTGACTCTCCGCTTTAAGGCAGTTTCTCCTTTTATAATCCTCATAAAGCAGGGCTACACCCGTGAGAAGGAGGGTAAACGGGACTCAGTGGAAACAGCTGATTTACCCAACCTCCCTTCTCTCAACAGGTGCTGCTTCAGAGTGAATAGAACTCGACAGAACTTACCAGCTGGAACAACTGTAGTGAGTTAATACAATAATAATTCGAACTGGCTCCCTAGTAGTCAAGGTCACGAGTTTTCTTACAGCGGAGGGAATCAAGCCATGGGACCTTTTTGGAGTAAAGCTATTCCACGTCAGTCTACAGAAAATTGTGCCGTATTTGTAAGGCAAGTTTATCTAGCAAAAGGCCCTGAAATAGGTTTTTTCCCTTGAATAACTGCCTGTGTTATGGATGAGGTTAGTACATTCTGTTCTCATTCTTCCCAGTTTAGCTCCAGGGTGGGAAGGGTTGTTAGTGCTAAATGCTCAGTACTGTCATCTCTAGGAGTGAAATTTAGACAGGGAGGAAATATTCTAAAGCAAGCTCGTCATTTGTCTTGAAAATCCATCCCAGAGAATGCAGAGTGAATTAATTTAGTGGAATTATTGGGCAGAGTTGGAGGTCTGGTTTTGAATCTTGCTGGAAATATTCTGGATGATTAGGATTCCAATTCTAGTTTCAAAAAGGTTAATTCTAACAAGCAGTCTAGATGTGAATATACTTCAAAAGCCTTGCAACTTGTTACTTAATCTGGAGCCCATTTTAAAGAGATAGTTAAATGTCTTTATTGAACAAATGAATCAGAGGGCAGACATTATGTTCTAAGAGAAGCTACCTTTTATGGGCTCTGAATTAAATGAAAAACTCTCTGTGTTTTTAATGCCTCTTTTAGGAAATGGTCTAAATGAGTGAAAGGCCATATACGAGTAAGCAGTAGCAATGCTTTTTAGGTAAAACCATTCCTATACAACTCTGGTAGATGGAAAGAATAAACATTTTACAAGATCAGTTTGTGCTAGACATTCTGGAATGAAAATTTAGCTACTAAATTGTTAATTAAAATATCAGTAGTTCCTTCTCAAAAACACTGAAAGAGAAAGAGTTGTATTTAGTCAAAAGAAAAAAAATTTTCTTAGAATAGTACTTTCAGCATGGCAGTAAGACCATGGCAGCAAGACTAAAGAAGTTAGTGAGGTAACTAATGGGAACTTGATATTCGCCCTCAGTTCAGAGCAATGTGACTTCAGGCATAAGGACAGGTCTGTAGTACAGAAATTGAAAACAGAGCCCAAATGAGTTAACTGACCTTGATTCAAGACGCGCTGTGGAAAACTCACTGTACATGTTTTTTATCTTTTTTATTTTTTATTTTTTTAGATTTTATTTTTAACTAGATTTTATTGATTATGCTTTACAGTTGTCCCATTTTTTTCTCCCCTTTATCTCCCCCTCCACCCGGTACCCCTATTTCCTCTAGCATTCCTCTCCCCTTAGTTCATGTTCAGGGTTGTACATATAAATTCTTTGGCTTCTCCATTTCTTATACTATTCTTAACCTCCCCCTATTTTGTACCTACCATTTACGCTTCTTATTCCCTGTACCGTTTCCCCCCTTCTCCCCTCACCCCCTCCCTGTGATAACCCTCCACGTGATCTCCATTTCTGTGATTTTGTTCCTGTTCTAGTTGTTTGCTTAGTTTGTTTTTGTTTTTTTTAGGTTCAGTTGTTGATAGTTGTGAGTTTGTTGCCTTTTTACTGTTCATCATTTTGATCTTCTTTTTCTTAGATAAGTCCCTTTAACATTTCATATAATAAGGGCTTGGTGATAATGAACTCCTTTAACTTGACCTTGTCTGGGAAGCACTTTATCTGCCCTTCTATTCTAAATGATAGCTTTCCTGGATAGGGTAATCTTGGATATAGGTTCTTGCTTTTCATGACTTTGAATACTTCTTTCCAGCCCCTTCTTCTTGACTGTAAGGTTTCTTTTGAGAAATCAGGTGATAAGTCTTATGGGAGCTTCTTTGTAGGTAACTCTCTTCCTTTCTCTTGGGGCTTTTAAGATTCTCTCCTTAACTTTAATCATTGGCAATTTAATTATGATGTGCTTTGGTGTGTGCTTCCTTGGGTCCAACTTCTTTGGGACTCTCTGAGCTTCCTGGGCTCCCTGGAAGTCTATTTCCTTCACCGGATTGGGGAAGTTTTCTTTCATTATTTTTTTCAAATAAGTTTTCAATTTCTTGCTCTTCCTCTTCTCCTTCTGACACCCCTATGATTTGGATGTTGGAATGTTTAAAGTTATCCCAGAGGCTCCTAAGCCTCTCCTCTTTTTTTTGAATTCTTGTTTCTTCATTCTGTTCCAGGTGAAAGTTTATTTCTTCCTTTTGTTTCGAATAATTGATTTGAGTCCCATTTCCTTCCCTTCACTGTTGGTTCCCTGTATATCTTTCTTTATTTCACTTTGTATAGCCTTCACGTCTTCCTTTATTTTGCAGCTGTACTCAATCATTTCTCTGAGCATCCTGATTACCAGTGTTTTGAACTCTGCATCTGATAGGTTGTCTGTCTCCTCATTGCTTAGTTCTTTTTGTTTTCAGAATTTTGATCTGTTTTTTCATTTGGGCCATATTTCTTTGTCTTGGCAGACCTGTTACATTGGAAGGGGCAGAGCCTTAGATATTCACCAGGGTGGGGCAACTCACATCACTGTGTTGTGGCACCATATGTGGGGGAGGGGTCAGTGATGGAACAATGTCGCTTACTCAGCTCTCTCCCCCTTTCAGTCACTTCCCCTGTTTCCCACAAGCAAATTGCACCCTTTCAGGTGCTTCCCTGGTACTGATTCCCTGGTGGGTGGGCTCGTGAATGTTCTAGGATCCCATGGACCCTTCCAACAGATTCTTCTGTGAGACTGGCAGTTTCTCCCACTGCAACCTGCATAGGTTTTTAGAGCCAGAAGTTATGAAGCTATCTTTTCCCATGCTGGAACCCTGGGTTGCATCGTCTGTCGTGCTCCCCAGTTGTTCCTCCTGGTTTATCCACACATGAATGTGGGACCACTGGGTCTACCACCTGCCACATTGCTGCACGTCCTCTCCAACTTGGCTGCTGGTCTCTGCCCCTCCTACCAGGCTGGATGAATGTTTCTTCTTTAACTCCATGGTTGTCAGACTTCCCTACAGTTCAATTTTCTTGCAGTTCTGGTTGTTTTTTGTTTTTAAATTGGTTGCTATCCTTCTGTTGGTTGTACGAGGAAACGAAACTTATCTACCTACACCTCTGTCTCTTCTGGAAGCCTGTATGTAGTTTTTAAAAGGATGATTCCTACACAGTCTTTGGTGGAAGGCCACTGTGATGGTGAACAGATGAAAGTTGAGTTGGAAAACATGGCTAAAGAGGTTTTAAAAGTTCTTGGAGGGCAAATTATGTGTCAAGTCAGATTTACTGAACATTCATTCAGTATATGTCAGCACTTTGTGAGATGATATTAGAAAAAATATAAAAGTGACATAAAACACGACCTTGTTGGGTTAGAAGGAGGACATTAGGCCAGTTTTCCTATTTGGGGTAATGCCTGGCTTATGTTGTTACTACTTCTTTGGTAAAATAAAGGTTTAATAATTATCACTGGAATTTTTACAGGTGCATATTAGAATAGTACCAAAATTTTCTCAAAAAAAAAAAAAAGAAAGAAAAAGGAAAGAGGCAGTAGCTGAAGTATCAGTGGAGATAGCACAATGATGAATGAAAAACATTTAAACTTAAAAACTTAATCCAGATCTCCATACAATCACACAGACAAGTTTCACAGAAGAATGGGAGACCAAACAGGTTAGAGTATAGACTTTGTGGCATAATTTTGAGGAAATCAAAACAGTCATCCAAATATTCACAGTTTTATATAGGAACAATTAATGGCCAATTAATTGGTTTGTACAAATCAATCCTAACCAACTGCCTGTCAACCACACTCCAGCTTGCCTAGAACATCCTCAGAAAACAGAGGCTGAGCAAGAAAAAGAAACTGTTCTATGTTAACACTGCTGAGAAATCAATGCAACCATGGCTGTGCATTTCGAATTGTAGAAAAGGGAAAGATTTCTATATGCTTATACCTGCTGTTGCCTGCGCTACCTTCTTTACTCTCCGAGTACATGAGGACAATTGTCATTTCACAGAAATGTGCAAGTCCTAATTATGAACAAATCTACACACACACACACACACACACACACTCCACATCTATGAGATTTGTTTGCAAAGGCACTTTCAGGGAAAGAGCATCATTCCTTTGTAAGGCTCTATCTATGGCTATTTGTTTTCTGGCAATGCAGAAATTCTAAATAGGTCATCATAATACTCATAATCATCTCCACGGTAACCAGCTTTCAAAGCAACTGGCTGAGGATTACATTTCTGGATGAGGGAAATTACATTAAAGGCACGATAGTGACATAAGAAGATGCAATCTAGTGCCATTCAAATTCCCTTATTAGTAGAGCATTTATCAAATATTCTCTTCATAATCTGCATTAAGTGTGATTTATTTGGGAGACATTTGTAGGTAACGCTAAGTCTCTTATGGTTTGCAATAAAAGGCACAAGGGTTTGATTATTCCTTTTACTGTTTCAGTTAAGCAAATAGATCTAGGTGCTTAGGGTTTCTAATGCTAACACAGAGCTCATATCTTAGTAGAAGTCTAGGGATAGGTATTTATTCTCACATCCTGTCTCTGTCTGCCACAATCTGTTTAGGTTTGACGTATTCAGGAGAGATTGTACAAGAATAATCTTGAGCATAATGTATCAGGAAATTGAAGAACCCTTCTGACAAATGTGTTTTGTAGATATGAGGAAATGCATTTTTCAGTGTCCAGGGATAAGACTAAGCAATTTGTTAGAAGTACTGGAAAGTTCAAGTCCTTGAAATGTTTTTTAATCAAGAGAAGCTGGTCCATAACACTACCAAATCATTTTAGCTTTACGTTTTTTTTCTTTTCTTTTCTTTTTTTTGGTAATCTGTGTCTTCAAGTACTTGAATAATTCCAAGAAAGGAGCTACTTCATGGTGATCTTTTGTTTGAGACCATACGTAGGGTGTTAAAAGAACTAGCTAAGAGAACTAGCTGAGGCCTGTAGCTCAAGGTGATAGAGTGACAACATATCGTAGAATCTTCCTCTCTCTCTCTCACAACTAAAAAAGTAAATGCCAACAATAAGAAACACAATATCTTCCTCCCCAACAATAAACCGACCACCAAACAAGGCAATGAGTACAACCTAATAGTATGGACATGATTACAAAACATGCCCAAAACATGCACACCTACACACATGCACACCAACTGCTGGCCCAGAAAAGATTCTGGAAGGACACAGTGCAGCTCCTCACCCTGACCCCCATCCTTGCCCCTGTGAATCATTTTGATGAACTGGTGAATCTTAAGACTTCCCTAAAGTCCTCAGTTCTAGAGATAATCAAACTGAATGAGTCTCCTTATTTTCCACTGAGGAGTAGTGGAATGGCTGTTAGGCAGAAGCGGGCTACTTCTTTCTGATACCACATTGTATCGGTAAGGACACCAACCATAATGACTACAAATTCATGACAAAGGGGATTTTTGTCTTGTTTGTTCACACAGCTGTAGTCCCAGTTCTTTGATTAGAATAGCGCCTAGCAGAGAATAGGTACGCAATAAAAATTTGTTGAATGATTGGGGGGAAAAATTCCACAGTGTTCCCCTTCAGGATGTATGCGACACAGGTGTATGTGAGTCTTGTTTGAAGGAAGGGATTAAAACTTACTTCAAAACACCAATAAATCCAGGAGGAGAGAGCAGAACCAGGAGTCCTAATTCACACAGAGGTCACACAGCTTCCAAAAAGCTCCTCCCTTTCCTTCTCCACCTCTCCAACACTCTGTAGGAGAGGGGCTGGCATTCATTACCAAGTTCTCAAATTGTACTGGGGGAAAGAATGTAGAGTCAATGGGAATGGAGTCAAGGCTAAGCCATCCACACCGGATCAGAACAAATAAAAGTCTGGATACAGTTATTCAGGGGATGAACGAGACGCAGGGGAGAAAACAGTGACAAATATCTGAACATGCTAAGGCAGTGCTCTCAAATAAAAACAAACAAAAGCACTCGACCCTTCAAAGAGGAACGTAGCATGCAGAAGAATGATAAAACCTCCACTCCTAAAGAAAACATAATCCAAAGAACAAAATAAAATTCCTCAGAAGTGCCTTGTACTATGAATCAAATTAATGAGAACATGAACTTAGAAAAATACGAGCTCAAAGATAAGATGACAGAACAACAGGAAGATTACAGAATTAAGGAGGTTGAGGACAAAAGCAATATTATAGAACAAATAAATAAAGGCGACACTGCAAGGAATAAAATAAACATGGCTGCACATAAAGTGATTGACCTTGAAGAAAGGCTTATGAATACAAGAGGAGTAAAGGAATTAGATTATGATAGATTGAAGTTCCAAAGCACTTAACATAAGCAAAATTAATGTTTCTGAAGAAGGGGATCCAATAAATAGAACACAGAAAGCATTCACAAATATCATATAAGGAAATTCACTAATGGCAAAGAATAGACTCATCTCTAGGTTGAAAGAGTATTCCATGTTCTAGGGAATATTGATAACAGCATGCTCAACACTACAAATATGTCTTAGATAGAATCACTGAAATTCAAGAATATACACATTCCTCTGGCACTGAAGTGGAAAAAAAGTCACTGGCAAGGAAGCAAAAATTAGGCTGGCCTCAATGCCTCCCCAATAACATCCAACACAGAAGCAATGTGTCCGCCAACAAATATGTCAAGACAGACGTCCTATCATGAAAGAATTAGAGTCAATGGGTGACATATAATTGGGTCTTATGGATTTCTAGTGTCAGTGATTAAGGATGATATCACCGCCCTTAGGATTTCTATCCCAGCATTTTCCAGTGTGTGTCTTTTGAATTGTAATCCTGTTAGATAATTCATGAAAAAGGGACCTGTGGTCAATCATATAGAAACACAGAATCTTTAGAAATCTCTACCATAGAGATTTATAATACATATTAGCATATAAATACCTTTAAGACATTTTACAATAGAGCCCCAGCTAGTGTGGCTCAGTGGATTGAGCGTCGGCCTGTGAACCAAAGGGTTGCTGGTTCGATTCCCCAGTCAGGGCACATGCCTGGGTTGTGGGCCGGGTCTCCAGTAGGGACCACATGAGAGGCAACCACACATTGATGTTTCTCTCCCTCTCTTTCTCCCTCCCTTCCCCTCTGTCTAAAAATAAAATAAATAAAACCTTAAAAAGAAAAAGACGTTTTACAGTAGAGAAACTGGATTTTCTTTTAAAAAAATTCATTAACCCAACATGTTCATTGAAATGAATTTTACTCCCTAGAACACCTATTACCATCTTGCTGAAAGAATGTTTGACAGACTCATTTGAAGAAAGTTTGATCTATGATAAGAGGGGAGAAAAGACTTAATAACTCAACATAGTAATGAGTCCAAAAGCAACTCATATTTATTTATCTACTTTCCCCTCAAGAACAATATAATTTTATCATTCATTCATTCATTTATTTTTTTAAGTATTAAAATCTTAAAATCCGGTTTAGCTAGGAAAAAAGTACTCCTAGCCTAGTGGTGGTTGTAGAACCACTTTGAAAGACCTAACAATAAACTTGCTCCTAAAGCAGACATTTAAAAAAAATTTATTTATTTTGTATTGTATTTTTCTATTACCATTTATTCCCCTTATATTCCCCTCCCCCACCACAATCACCACACTGTCGTCCATGTCTGTTGGTCCTTTTCTTGTTTTTGCTTGATCCCTCCATCCCCTAACCTCCACCCATCCATAGCTGGCACCCTGCTCTCTATGAGTCTGTCTCTATTTTTTAAAGCAGCTGTTTTAGAGACTTTTATTTATTTTTATTTTTAGAGAGCGAGGAAGGAAGGGAGAAAGTGAGGGAGAGAAGCAGCGCGGCTATCACACATTCCCAGTTGGGGATCTGGCCTACATATGCCCTGACCTGGAACTGAACTCGTCACCTTTCTGCCTGCCGGATGCCGCCCAAACCCCTGAGCCATACCAGTCAGGGCTAAAGCAGCCATTTTAAATCTTTAAGCAAATCTCAGTTTCACATCTGCTTTGTTGAAAGGAAAGCAACTTTGAACGCCGCCTTCCCACCACAGAGGTCTGGACGTGACAGGACTTCAGCTCAATATAGAGTGAGAGAAATCCGAGGAGGTGTATTGAAACTGAACACTGCTTTTGTCCTTTAAGGAATCAGGAACAATGTAACTAAGAAGGCAAAGGAATAAATATCTTCTATTCCAGAAGGAAAACAAAGCCACCACAGCTTTGCAATACCTTTCTCCACGTCTCCATTTACATAAGCAGTTTCTGACAGTGAGCAATGCTTTCTAATTAGGTTACACACCAGTGCTTCAGAACAGTGGAAGACTTTGCTGTCTACTCACATCCTCTCTTATGCTACTATGCACTGGAAAAAGTATTTTAATTCCATACTGACTTGTCTCTATTCTTCTCTCGTCCTGTCAGAAGACAGAAATATGCCAGAAATGTGGAGTGAAAGTGGGAGGGAGTTTTCAGCTATCAGATAGTGTTATATTCGTCTGTCCTTGTAAGATACTGCCAGGGAGTTGACTGAGATAAGAGGGTGGGCTGAGGAGTAATTGACTTACAGAAGGTCAAAGGGTTTCAAGGAGCAAAGCACCAAGGGACCATAAACTGGAATGCATTTTAAGGGATTGTAATCACCAGGATATGCTGCCCTCTGCAGGATTTTTAGGGAAAATACACTAGTTAAAATTGGCTAAATATTTAAAAGTTAACAATATCAATGTTGACAAGGGTGTGAGTGATCGAAATGTTCATATTCTTCTGGTTGGGGGTTCAGTAATGTTTAGAAAAGCTAAAAATGTACATTCACTACAACCCAGAAATCCTACTCTTACATGAACATCCAAGAGATACTCTCCCACATTTTCATGGATAGAGACATGGATAGGAACGTTGCATTGTTCATGACAGCAAGAGATCGAAAACAACCCAAATGTCCATCAACAGAAAAATGTAAACATCAGTTGGGCTGTATTCCAACTATGGAATGCTATACAGCATTTAAAAAGTAACAAGTTTATATTAATCAACATAAATATATCTCAAGAATATAACATGGACAGGCACATTACATAAGGACACATAATATGATACTATGAGGGGAGACCCTCCCCAAATAAGAAACTTATTTATAAAAAATTGTGTATTTATTCTTACATGTTTAAACTTAGGTGCCTTCAGTGTACTCTCTGTTTGATGCAATACACCTATTGAGGTGTTTTTTTCCACTTCTCAAAACAGTTCTTGAACTCATTGATTTTGATGCCTTTTAGTGCTTCTGCTGTTTTTTGTTTCACTTCCACATCAGCAAAAAGTTTCCCTTTGAGGACTTTTTTCATTGGGTGAAGCAAAAAACAGTCTCTCTGGGCGAGATCGGGTTAATAGGGAGGGTGGGGGATGGGGAGGTCATACCGTTTTTGGTCAAAAACTTTTAAACAGCGCAATGTGGGCAAGTGCACTCATAAATCACCCATCATGAAATGGGCTAATGAGTTGAAAGAGTCTTCCAAAAAATTCACGGAAGCCATATGCAGCCTCTCACAACACCACCAGCTGGTACGCTGATACAGGTGGGTTTCTAGAATACTCACCTAGTTGGGGAAGCCTCTACTACAAGGGGCCTGCCCTCCAGAAGATAATTCTGTTTTTTTGGGTTCTCCCTTGTATTTATATAGAGTTTGAGGACATAAAATATATAGAGTATAATACCATTTATATAACTGAAAATTTGCAAAAACAAAGCTCTGTGTGTATATGGTAAAAGCATGCATAGGAATGATGAACATAAAACCTGAAATTGTTCTGAGAATCAAAAATTCAAATTCAAGATAACAGTTATCTCTGAGGAGAGAACAAGAGAAAAGAGATAGGGAAGGATACATAAAGAATGTCGATTATATATACACACATAACATTTTATTTCTTTTGTGTAACGAGTACATGAGTATTCATTATATTAGACTTAGTATTGCAAGGCCTGAAATATTTCATTTAAAAAATGAGGACTTCTGATTCAGATTCAACAACAACAACAACAAAAGTAAACTTCCTGCCATGTAACTAGCAAATGTCCTTTCACACCTGTCAGTACAATAGCCAACTCTGGAGGGGCCTGTGCTTCTCCATGCCACTGAATCCCATTACCTGGGAACTTCAGATCCAGCCAGTGTGATCCCACCTGACCTCCCGCCAGGTGCTGTGAGCTCGCCTCTGTGCCTGATAGATTCGAGGAGACCGAGTACAGGTGGAAGGAGAAGGAGAAAGCAAGGTAGACTGAGACTTAGAAGAAAGGGAATCAAGCTGACTTCCCATGTTATTTTCCAAATGAATTCAGCTTCCTTTTTTCCTGTGGTTCACATTCTCTACCAGCTTACCAATTTCTTAAAAGAAACTGTGGTGGGAGATGCGGGTGCAAATAAAGAAGTTCTCAGCTATCGTTCATTAGTGCGTGCTGCATGAGGAAAACGGTGAAATGTTCTGGGTTGATTTTATTTGGCCTATAATGGACAAGGCTAATGGGCCAGTTAGCTGGGGTGCTAATTGGAGGCTAGACATTGACTTTAGAGGTCAACTATAGGGGACTTTAAGAATCCAGTGAGGTGATACTCTTCTGTCAGTGGCTGTCAATGCTGGCTTTACATGATAATCACCTGGAAAACTGTAAGCCACTGACCCCTTGGCCTCACCCCCATAGAGCCTGACTTAGATGGTCTGGTGAAGGGCTTCAGGTTTTCATATATTATAAATATCACTTCTCAGGCGATTCTAACATACATTCGACACTGAGAACCACAGTGCTGCAAATGCTATCTTTGCAGCCCCAACACACGACTGTCGACCAATATTCATGCGATGGTAGGGACAGTTACTGCTGGCACATCCTGTTACATTTGTGACATGATGAAAGACACCTTGGAAAGATGTTTGTTTCTACTATCTCTCTCTCTACTCAGACCTGTAAAAGTCTTTGATGTGCCGCTTCCTGCCCAGACGCTCTGCTGGAGATCCTGCATTGTGCCGGGTTTTCCTTCACTCTTTTGTGCAAGGCCAAGGGTTTGAAAACAGTCAGGGCGGCGCGATGCAGCGGAGGTCGGGGCTGGGAGTGACACAGTCACCCACAAGGCCACAAGGATAACAATTTGTTCTACTGTCTAGCAGGCCTGGGCTCTTCAGGCTCTTAACCAGACTCTAGACTTGCTTTGCTAGTTTAAAGAAGAGAAATCCAGTACAGCAAATCCTCAAATAATGTCGTTTTGTTCAATGTCTTTTTGCACTAATGTTGATGGGGAAAAAAACAATCTGTTTCTGGCCAGGGCCACTGTCTGTGTGGAGTAGGTGCATTTCTCCCATATCTGGGTGGGTTTCCTCCCACACCCCAAAGCTGTGCACATGAGATGAACTGGCGTGTCTACATTGTTCTAGTGTGAGTGTGGGTGTGCGTGGCGTGCCTTGCCATGGAAGGGCGTCTGTGTAGGAGCGGCCGCGCCTTGTGCCTTGAGCTTCCCAGAGAGACTCTGGCCACCCTCCACCCTGAACTGCGATGAGCCAGTTGGAAAATAATTCTCTTACTTGTTTTTATTCATCTTTCTTAAATATATGTAAATGAATGTATGTATTCCACAACTGATTTCTATGTTTAGTATTAGAAGTGTTTGAGGCCTTTATTTAGAAGTTTGGTATTTTTTGTGTGACCAGAAATGTCATAAGAACTTAACTCTTGTTTATAGCAATTAGCCCACAGTAAAACTGGTTTCCTTATATGTCATTTCACTTGAAGTTGCAGTTTCCAAGAACCTATTGACAATGTTAGGTGATGACTAGCTATAGTTCCGGACCCCTCTGCTTCTCCCACTCCTCCACTCCATTGGAGATAATGGTAGTAACATTAAAAAAAAAAGATATAATATAAAAGTTAAGAATTTAGTTGAACCATTCAATCCTGCATGGGCATCTTTAATGACACCTTGTCAGATGGCCATTCAGGCACTGCTTTAAAGGTCTGTGCTTATATCTATCTGTTCAAGCCCTGACTGGCTTGGCTCAGTTGGGCATCGTTCCACAACGTGGAAGGTCACCAACTGAATTCTCGGTCAGGGCACATGCCTGGGTTGTGGGTTTGGTCCCTGGTTGGGAAAGCAACTGATTGATGTTTATCTCTCATGTTGATGTTTCCCTCCCTCCTCTCTCTCTAAAAATAAATAAATAAAATCTTTAACATAAATAAACATATATATTTGCTTATTTCTGTTCAAAATACTCTTTTGAAATGTCTATACATTTGGCTTGATGTTAGTATTGGATATACAAGGAAAGAAGCCCTCCAGGGGTGTCCAACCTGTAGCCTGTGGACCACATGCAGCCCAGGATGGCTGTGAATTTGACCCCTCCTAAAATCGTAAATTTGCATTTACGATTATCAGAACATTGTGAAATTTTTTTGTGATTATGTGTTGCAATGTATTTAAAGGGCACCCCAAGACAGCTCTTCTTCTTCCAGTGTGACCCGGAGATGCCAAAAGGTTGGACACCCCTGCAAGATGACCTGCAGGTGGTTGTGGGGGGTGGGGGGACATGCATGTGAAACCAAGGAATGACAATAGAGTGTGACATATAAGACAAGTGCACATTTTGTATAATACCTGTAAGCTTAGGAAAAAGGAAGGTTTGTGCAGATCAGCTTTGTATGGGAGAAGCTTCTCACTGAGCCAGGGACAACGGAGTGATGTTTCAGAGCCCTTTGCTAACATGCGCTCTGGGCCACCTCAGCACTACACGGGAACCTGTTAGATGTGCACAGTCTCAGGCATATCTCAGCGCTACAGAAGCAGAATCTTCACTCGAACAAGGTTTCCAGTAGATTCATATGGATGTGAAGGCCTGTGAAGGTTGAAGGCCGGGGGTGACCATTCAAGCAGAGTGATGACACCTGCCAAAGCTGCCATGTGGCAGAGGGGGTGGCGTTACAGTGGCCGGAGCACAGGGTGAATAAGGACCCGTGATGCCATTTGGAGATGCAGGTCTGGGCCTTGTCGTGAAGGGGCTTGTAGAGCATTCTAAGGAATTTGGATTTCATCATGAAGGAGGTGAGAAGCTAATGAAAGCCAACTAAGGATTTTCAACAGGAGAGTGGCACAGGGAGGTTTTTGCTTTAGGAAGCACCAGGGGCAGCAGCAAGGAGGGCGGAAACTCAGGGCAGGAGCCCCAAGGGCCCGGCTTTGGGAGGCTGTTGCCCTCACTGGAGAAGTGGTGAGGACCCAGCCCCAGGCCAGCCTGGGAAAAGAGGCAGAGAGACTCTGTGACTGGTGTGGCTTAGCTGGTTGGGTGTCTCCTTGCAAAGTGAAAGGTCATGGGTTCGATTCCTGGTCAGGCACATGTCTGGGTTTCTAGTTCAGTCCCAGGTCGGGTACATGTGAGAGGAAATTGATCAATGTTTCTCTCTCACTTCACTGTTTCTTTTTTTGAATAAATTGTGACAAATTGTAGGAGCAGGAAAGACCAAATGAAAACGGTCATGGTTCCATTGTTTTTGTGCTGCCTCAAATTGTACTAAACAGATACTCTTGGTGACTGGCAGTTGATACATGATTTACAATTTAGATTAAGTTAAAAACCATCATATTGCTGTTGTGTAATATAGGAAGTTTGAAGAATGGAAAGAATACACAGACATATTAGGATTTTTGTTGCATTTTTGCCATTTGCCATAGGAGGTTTCAAACATGGTTTTCTTACCAACAAAGGAGATATTCTTTTAGTATTTCATTAAAGGTGTAAATCATTTTCTAGAGTATGTTGTACCTTTTATGCCTCTTTTCTTTATCAATAGCACATATATAATAGAACTTATTAATCCAAAGCTTGTTTTAAGAGTAGAAATAAATTTCCAATAGTTTTCTGTTTGAAAGATTAACATGGCTGATTATTTTTTGCTCATTCTCTTAGAAAAAAAATCCATCTTTTCCATCCCACTTTTAGATTTTAATAACATAAATTATGTATGAGAAGGCTTAGTATATTATTAACTGCATTTAAAAAAGATATTTGACAAAAACCTGAAATCGAATTACCAATGTTGTCATTTTTCTGTCATATTTTTGTATCTTTGAAAAACATAGTGAACATCTGTTATTTTACCACAAAAGCATGAATATAAACTCAAACTCTCTTTAGAAGAGGATTTAGATATATCTAAACATCAAAATGGTAAGGAAGATGAAGTCATGTGTTTCTGAAAAGCATTTGAACACGAAATGAAAATGGCCAAGGAGATGAACTCTTAGTGTTTGCCACTCAGCCTGCTGCCATTCCCTCTCTGAGGGGCTTTCGGGCAATACCTGCTGTACGTTTTCTTCTGTGAGACCAAAGCGGCCATGTGACTGTCACGTAGCCCTTTATTCAAGTTTCCGAACTTGTCTCTCTGCTCTGTTCCTTTCTGTCTGCCTTCCTGAAGACAGCAGCTCAGACTTGGCCTTCCTGACTTCCTCCCTCTTATGTTTGCTTTCTGGATAGAATTTTTCCTGGGTTTGGAAAGAAACGCTCTAATAGCTATTTATACTCCAGAAAGCTAAAATAAAAATGATTCTTACTGCGGATGGGACTGTGCCACTGCATAGTTCAGCTGCACTCCTAATGCAAACTGCTTTGAGGCATTAGAAGCTCAAGGAAGCTTCACTGACACACGTGGCTGGGACCCTAGAAGCAAACAGGTAGGTTGACTTTGAATCTTAAGCTTGCAAAACTAGTTCTGCGGCAGCATAGCTCACACCTTCCACAGGGAAAACCTGAAATGTGAGTGTGTCTCTCCCATTGACTATCAATGGAAACAAGGTCTTGGGAGAGACCTTGTAAAAATTTGGCAACATTTTAACACTTGAAATGCACATTCCCTTCCAATCAGGGATTCTACTTGGAGGCATTTATGCTACAGTTTTCCTTCTCCAAGTATCCAAAGATAAAAGTACAGGGTGATTCAGAAGAGTATTGCTCATGAAAGAAAACCCTATGTAAAATCCATATATCTATCACTGGGGAATGATTGAAAAATTATGATCCATTTATACAGTGGAATGGCAGGCCACTGTGTATGGCTCTTTTGCGAAGATGTCTAAGTGGTAAAGTCAAGGAATTGCTTGGTGGGGGCGTCAGTTCTCCCTGCTTCCCACAACCCCTGTTTTTTGAGATACGCTGTTGATAATTCTGTTTTTCGTAAAGTGTCTTACAACAGGGCTTCAGAACCCTTTCACCAACCAGGTTGCTGTTGCCAAGTGCCTCCTACAGCAAACTCACAGATCTATCACTGTAGGGTTGTTACATTTAAGCAGGTAAAATGGTATGATAATATTTATACATAATATACAATCTACGCATACGTAGGTGTGGAACACTTCTGGAAGGATGTACCTGAAACGGTGGTTATCTCTGGAGGGAAGGGTTGGGTGATGGAGTGAAGGAAGAGGCTCTATACTTCTGTTCTTAGTGCTTTGCCATAAACACACAGACTTCTATAATTAAAAAAATAAATTTTAAACAAATAATTTTACATAAACAAGTAAATAAAATAAAAAATAATTAAAGACCAATAAGAAGGGGCAGTTATCTAAGTTCTTTGGGCGCGGGTGTTCAATACAAGGCCTTGCAAAAAATACAGGCCGCTCTGTGTCCTGTGGGGTCCGTGAGACCAGAGATGTCTAGTGTGCACATTCCTACCAAAGAAATGGTTCCCCGGAGTCCTACTGCCATTTGATTCTTCAGGACCCTAAAGGCTCTGCCTTAAGTCTGACAGGGGTAGGAAACATCCCCTCCTCCAAGAAGCCTTCTGTGATTCCTGCAATCCGCATTGTTCTCTGCCTTCTTTCCACTGCTATTACAAAAAATTCATTGCTGTAGAAGTTGGTGCCTCTCTGCCCTGTATTGATTGTATTTCCTTTATCTCCTGGCAGTTGATGGCAGGAAGGGGTCTTCAGCTCAATTATAGCTGCTCTCATCACAGTGTTCCTTTTGCTTACCCTGTAGATCTGCTGATTAGGAAAAAAGGCTTTACTTCTCTACCAAGGTTACAGGTGTAGGGCTTCCTCATGCAGCAAAGGGGACAGCATCACACAGAATGGGCCAAATTGCATGTGATGAGACAGTAGCTGCAAATCTACTGGGAAATTCCTGCTTTAGGACAAAATCCCAACTTCTCGGCATAAGCCGCAAGGATCTATATATGTCCTCACCCTGCCAGCACACACACACACACACACACACACACACAATCCTCATCTGAGGCCACTTCTCGGTACACACCCATATTCCAGCTTCACCAAATTATTTGTCTTCCTGGAAGGCACAATGAATTTTTATACCACAATAACAATTTGTACCAACTGTGTGTGGTTCAGTGGCATCCAGGATGCAATTAACCCATATTCATTTTCTCCTTTCTTTGCATTCTGATTTAATGATGCTTGACTCTAAATAGCTTCTCCCACAGAGGGGAAAAAAGAGACTACAGCAAGACAGTTGGAGGAGGGGCAAACACCAATAGTGTCTCGCATTCCAATGGGCTTGTATTGCTCCATGTTATTGCCCAATAAATTTTCACTGGGGTGTGCTCCGTGCGAGTCACTGTTCAAGGCTCAACCTAAATTTTAAACAATGCATATCTGCCTTTTTTTACATATATGGAAAAGAATTTTTAAGCCTGCAGAGAAAAAAGGGGTAGTTGTGGTTCAGTGTTTGATTTTTGGTTTTGCTGGTAGAGGAAGAACTTTGGTTTTATTCCTCCTATTTTTAGTTGCACCTCGGTATTTAGGCATTCAGTTCTCTGGAGTTTTGTTCTTATAGTCTAATTGGGAATCATCCTGTCGTGTTCAAACTACCTCTTGTATTAACTCTTGATTTACTAATGGGCATTTGGGTACAAGGGAAGGATTAAAAAGCTACAGAGGTAAACCAGTTCAGCGTAATTTATTCATCACACGAGCAAGAAAATATATCAGTCCCATTTACAGATAGCATGTGCCTCAGGTATCTGAAGTTCTCTACTTAGCCACCATCAGGAAATGATACAAATAACTGTTTGGCAAATTGTGTCTGGCTACCTACTCTATATCACCCTGGCTTCAGGTCAAGTGAAATGTGACTCATCATTAGACATTTAAAGGCACAAAGTTGTTTTCAGCTCAGTTACAAATTTAGATATAAGATACCCTATTTGGTATGAAAATAATTGAGTAGCCGAATCTTGTGGTTCACAGACCACCTGAATTAAGTTTGGGCCCCTCTAAATATGTTGCCATCGGATGAGACAAGAGCTTGACAGTCAACATGACAGAATAAATGGGCTGGGAGAAAACCCATAAATCACATATGAAGCATTGTCCTCCAAGCTCAACGCAACTCGAAAAAAGATTGAAGTAGCGTCTTTTTTAAACAATGAAGGAGCAAATTGGGGTACTTTACTTGATGTGATCAGGTGGTATCGTCATCGAGTGCCACATGAAATGGAAGGATAACCCCTTCTTTTACATCATCATCCAGGAGTCAGCATCCATGACAGGGACTGCTGGTTCCTTCCTGTCTGAAGTCAGTATTTCCAAATATGAGTCCGTGAACAACCTCTTTCTTTCCTGTCATATCTTTCCAAAACAATAAAGAAGGCTAAATCTAAGGCAGGGAGAAGTGCTCCACTTCAGTAGTAATCAAAGAAATGCAAATAAAGTGAGACTCTAAACTGGTAAAGACTTAAAAAAAGTGTACAATGTTTGTTGGTTAAAGGGTACCGTCATATACTCAGATGGGAGGGCAATAATGTAAAACATTAGCAGCCTTTCTAGAGGGGAGTGTAGCATGAATTTGGCTATAATATATGCATATTCTTTGATCAGCAAATCTACCCTCTGAGGAAGGTAATTGAGGATATGAGTAAAGATTTAGCAACAAAGATGTTAATTTCAGTGGTTTATAACAGAAAAACTTGAAATAACTAAAGTGTTCAACAGTTGGACATTAATTAAATAAATTATGGTATGATCATAGGAGATAATCTATAGCCATTTAAAACAATGTTGAAAGATTCTTGGTGGAGAAACTTGTTCATAATATTGTGTTGCTAAAAAAGGTTAAAAATTAGAATGCTTTTTATATTCCAACTTTATTATGGAAAGTATATAAATATACTTGCGTGCATAAAGATAGGCCTAGAAGTATGTACCAGAAAAAATTAACCCCAGTTATTTCTTTTATTTTAAAAAATATTTTATTTATTTTATTTTTAGAGAGAGAGGGAGGGAGGGAGGAACAGAGGGAGAGAAACATCAATGTGTGGTTGCCTCTCACATGCCCCTTCCTGGGAACCTGGCCCGCAACCTAGGCATGTGCTCTGACTGGGAATCGAACCTGCAACCCTTTGGTTCTCAGGCTGGCTCTCAGTCCACTGAGCCCCACCAACCACGGCAACCCCAGTTATTTCTGAGTGGTAAAATTTTAAGGTGGTTTATGATGTTTTCTAATTGTCTGAATTTTAAAAGTTTCTATAATTTGTATACATTTGTTAGTGAAACAACAAAAAAAGCTACTTCTAATTTAATTAAGTAAATTTGAATACACACGAGGAATCCAAATCATTATATGACCCTGACAATGACAGCAAGTCACGAAGCCTGTGAACCTAACTGTGGGGGAGACTGTGTGCCGCCTGCTTCAATGCTGCTTCCCCCGTTTCCCTTAGTTCTAGCATTCCATTTTTCAACTGGGCCCCTCACCCCCTAGAATTAAAGACTACATTTTCCAGCTTTTCTCACATGTAAGGGGGTCAAGAGTAGATTCTGTCCCTTCAGATGTAAGTGGAAGGACTGTGTGGCACTGCAAGAACTTTCACAAAAGGATTTATTTACCCTTAGTTGCCCCTTTTTTCTTCTCATATGGATGTAGGGGCTGCCATACTGGTCCATGACACGGAAGCCACATGCAGAATGTGGCAGAAGAGACTGATAGCCATCTAGGCTCCTTGTGATAGATGGAGACCCCACATCAGCTTTGGGCTGCTTCCCTTCACGCTGTCTCATATTATAGAAATAGAAATTTCTGTTTCATTTAAACCCCTGTTATTGGGGTTTTCGGGTATTTATAGCTGCTCCTGAGCCTAAAATATTGGGACTAATTATGTTTGTGGGGGTAGTTAACAGATCAGAATGATTTACGAAAGGGCTTCTTAGAATTAGTTGACCAGAAAAAGAAAATATCTGAAGCATTAGAGAAACCAAGCTTCCACATATATCTACGCTATCAGGATGAATTTCTTGACTTTCTAGGTGACTGTCCTTAGTGATATTTTTGTTTGTTTTTTGATGCAGCAGATAAGCCTGTGTAGGCATGACCTTGAATGCTGGTATAGACCATTTGGAGGCAATAGCTACCAAATATAATTCTTAATTATATAAAGGAAGTAAAAGAAGCAGTGCAAGGATGTTAATGATGAAAATTATGACATTTTTACACCAGTGAAAATGTGGCTTATTAAAGTATAGAGGCCTTTATACATACATTTAGGGGAAAATGAGCCCATTACTAAAAGGTTTGTCATCTGGGATGTATTGTTTAAAAAAATTTTAACCAAATAAATATCACTGTAAACTAACTCATGCCTTTGAGAGAAAAACTGTATTGAACTCCGAAACGATCAACACATGGATTCTTTAGCATTAATTCACACTGTAACAAAAATGAAGAGGAGTAGTATGATTTGTACCCTGAGTAGACAGCATGATCTATTACTCTCTTTTGGGGACACAACACCTATTTTCTCAGATCTCATCATTACGTGGCTAATTTACAGAGTAGTGTGAGTGGGAGCTTCAAGGATTTAAACCTTGATGATGATGAAAAGTGTATTTTGTTAGCGTTGCTTTTGCAAAAAACACTCAGGCATTTCAAAATGGTTTTTGAAATGGTCATGAAAATATAGGAGATTAAGGAACGCAACATTAAGTCTCCTCCCTGCCCCTCCACCCCGCACTGGAAGACATTTTTAGAAATAAAAGTGGCCACAGGAAGAAAAAGGGGAAAAACATTTTTTTCAGAGAGACATCCCCTTTTTCCTTTCTTTCCTTTATTTTTCTCTTCATCAATGCAAACGTTCCTGTTTTCATCTCTGTAGGATTCTTTCCTCACTGCATTCCACAAGTCTGGAGAAACTAGCTGGAACTCTTATGAAACCCTCTCCCGCTACCATATTAGGAATCAAAATGTGTAGCAGAAACCGGCTGCCAAGTCGAGATAATCAACAGGGAATGTCTGTGCCTTCAAGCCAAATGAGTGCAGAAAAATGATCAAGGCAGCAAAGTAAATAATAAAACTGAGGACTGGCTTTAGATTATGGGCTACTTATATCCCACTCACTAATAAAGCTATCCTGGAAATTTCTGTTCCTGTTGGCCATTCAGGTCCCAGAGCCTAGTTAGGTCTTAATTTCACTGTGGGTATAATTCACTCTGGGTCCAAGTGGGGCAGGGTAAAATAATATACCTCTGCCTTATTAACTACATCAATAATTTTGCGTGGTTGCATGCCTCATAAATCTTCTGCCATAATACCAAACTGATCCTGCACTACTTTAAATTTTAGATATTTTTTCTAACCTTTGCAGAGCCTGTAAGTAGATGGCAGTTACCAGAAAACTTTCTGGGAGATTGGTTACAATTAGTTCTGGTTTCCTTATTTATATGCAACCCTTGATCCATTATATACTTGACTGGAAATAATAGTTTAATTAATACATGAGCCAAATTAATAGATGTTTCAAACCACAACACTGTGGTCCTGGTGTCCTAGCAAGGGACAGGGTGGGGTCCTGGTATCCTAGCAAGGGACAGGGTAGTGAAGGCTGAGCAATTATCCAGTGGATTAAACTGACTATCGTGGAACTGCCAGCTTTATTAAGACAGTAATGATTACACCTGAGAATGTAATGCTGTAGCGATGAGAAATTTGACCTTCCAGCCACATTTCGTAAGTTTTAAAGGAGGCAGAGGTAAGAAATGAGGAGATCAGAGAACAGGTTTCATAAATCAAGACAGCAGATGACAGGAGCCTGCGTGAGAGCCTGATTGTAGGCTCAGGATGAAGCAAAGAATTTAGAGCTATTACAGAGTAATTTGTGTGCCGTAACTCTCTGGGAAATTATAATTATCAGAGAAATAATAGACCCACTAATGGCCAAACTGCTTCTAGCCATATTACCTGTGGGGGATGGGGAGGGAAGAAAAATGAAAAAAAAAAAAAAGTGGTTTAGGATATTTGGAAGTGCAGGGGCAACCCGGAAAAAAAAGACTTTCTTATATGGTTATAGCATGATATAGTTTACAGTTTTCCTGGCTGTTACATTATTTGACCTTTAGTGAAGGCTTGCTTACCCCCTTAATCCACATCTGGGCATGGGCTGAGTCATCTCTGTTACATTAGATCTCAAATCCTGTGTTTTCCAAAAATCCCACCAATGCCAATCTAAGCACCGTCTGTGCTTTCTAGAGGACGCGCCCTTTCTTTTGCAGTGGCACTTAGTAATGGCTCCCCGTTGTGTTCATTTGGTTGTTCGGTCTTCAGTCTGAGCAATTTTTTTGTTTTGTTTTGTTTTTTCAACAGCTATGGAACTACACCAAGTCTGGAAACTTGGGCATATTATTTAGCCACTTCAGCTTTGGTGAGGCAAAATTAGGCCCAGAATGGACAAACAGCAGATAGGAAATGCCCTTTGTTAGAAGAACCAAATGCCTTGGTTGCTGCTGCCATCTCCTGTTCAGAGTGGCTCACCCAGAACTGCCTTCACATACATTTGCTTTAAATTCAAGTGTAATGCCCAAGCCAAACTGATTCCAGGTGAGTCAGGAATATTCCCCATGTATCTGAGGCTCCCCATTCAACCTGTTCTGGAAGCAACATTTTTGGGCAGTGGTCAGTGTTAGGAGACTGTATGAACAGGATTAAGGGCACGGAGACTGCTGTTTGTAGGCGGAGGGAGCTGGGAAGAAGCGGTCTCTAGCTGTTGGAGATGTGATCAAAGATGGAGAAAAAGAAGATAGCAATGTACCCGAGTATACTGGATGAAGGACAACGTCCACTCTGAAAGTAAAACCCCTGCCTGGGCCATGTACAAGACGGGTCAAAGGAACGTAGGAAATCTGCTCCTCTTCTGACTTAAGGAGGGGCATGAGAGGAGCTCTGCCGTACCTCACAGTCACATCCCACCTACGCGTGAGGCCAAGAATTGGGATGGCAGTGTACACAAAGACGACTCTGGCTCTTCTCAGAGCTTAGTATTTGCATTTCTGAGTGTGTGGTAATCAGAGCCATCCCAGTGGCACAGCAAATAGAGATAACTATTCCAGGGTACGAGCTTTTCTTTCTCTCATGGTCTCCTAATGGTTGGCAAACAGCTCGAGGGAGAAGCTACGTAGCTGAGCTGTGGAGGGGAAGTGGAGCAGAGAGGTGGTAGTGCTGTAATGGGGGAATGGTGTGGGGGGGGTCTGGCTAGACTGCAGGGGGCCAGGGAGAAGAACCCCAGAAGTGGTACGAAAGCCTGCCTTCCCTGGAGGTGGGAGGGGCCCTAAGAGGAGATTGCCAGAGGCAACAGTAAACAAGCTAGCCCTGGCCGGTACACATTGCCCCAGCAACCGAGCAGCACGGTGTGACAGAGCCGAGGCAGCTTGCACAGAGTCTGTGTGGGGCTAAAAAGGTCGCAGCACATGTATAACAAGGTGATGCGCAGAGACGCGGTCTCTCAGCGTGCAGCTAGAAACCACCCACTTTCCAGATCAAGGCAACAAAAGAGGGGCAGAGATGCGGACTGCTGTGATGGATGCTGGCCTGGACGAATGGTGCATGTGCCAATCTAGTAAACTGTTTGGACGGAGGAAAAAGACCTTCCTACAGACTTTCGCGCACAGAGGATTTTGGGACGGGACTTGAAAAACGGAGTCCCTGTGAAAGCTCGGCTTCTTTCCTCCTCACCGGCCTGGTCAGGGGTCAGGGGCCAGAGAAGTCCAGGGCGGGAGGGCCCTGGAGACCGCGTGGCCAGACGTTAAGTCCCACGCCCCTCTCACACAGACAGTGGCGGCAGCGCGCTGTGTGTGCTGCGTGGCCCTGCTGAGCCGGGGTCACAGCCGCACTGGCAAGCCAATGGCCTGAGGGACGGAATGCAAGTGCCCGGCTGGCAGGCAGCCACCAGAAAAAAGGGGAGTGTGTCAGGAGGATGCCGGTGTGCACAGACTCCAAAAGATGCCTGGAGCCAGACTGTGACCCCGAAACCGCTAAGCCACCTGCAGATTGCAAAGGATGGTATATTTTTAAATGGGAGAAGGGATTCCAGACACTACCTTGAACTGAGCTGGCAGAAGGTGGAGGGGTTATTTGCCTTTGGGTGTTTCAAAGGAAATAAGCTTTAAGGCAGAAGCCCATTATTCTTCCAAAACTGTATAGCCTTAAATAAACGACCCCTTTCCTTTCCCACTAAACCTCTGCCTCCGTAGTTCATTGGCAGCGAGCAGAGCCCTACGTGGCCGCACTGTTAACTGTGCTACTACCTCATCCTAAAAGTCATGATAGGTGGCAGTATCCTACCTTCCTCATCATCGTTCCTTACCATATTGTGGCATGGCCTCTTTTCTTCTAAAAACCATAAGGGGCTACTCTTTATTATTATTAATTTTTTTAAAAATTGAATTTATTGGGGCGACATTGGTTAATAAAATTATATAGGCATCCGGTATACGAATCTATAATACATCATCTGTGTATCGTGTTGTGTGTTCACCACCTCAAGCCAAGCCTCCTTCCATCACTGTTTATTCCCCCTTTACCCTCTTCTACCTCCCCCCATCTCCCCTTTGCCTCTGGTAATCACTGTACTGTTGTTTGTGCCTATGAGTTTTTTGTTTTTGTTTTTAGTCTCCTCTTATAAATCTAGTTTCCTTTCAAGATAGTTCCTGATGCTAAATTTAAGTTGAGTTCACTTATTATTAATGGGGGAGGCCCACACAGTATGATTAGTCACAGGTAACAAATCACCCCCAGGGGGAGTTCTAGTGATAAACCCTGAGGAGAATGAGTCATGGAGGAGTGAAAAAAGAATATGGATCGCCTGACTGCAGAACACGAGCTTCCAGCTGACAGACTGCTCTTGTTCTTGTGGCATCAGACAGACATCAACTTCTCCATCAATAAACTGTTGATATAATTGCTCAGTATGAAAATGCCCTCTATTCCACCTGGATACAGTGAAATACTATGACTTGTCAGTAGTCCTGAAGCTCACATCCATTGGCCCTGCTCAAATATATTAAGAATACAGTTGTCACTCTGTAGCAGAATGTCACAAAGAGAGAATATCTAGAGCCAAGTCCAATCAAAAGGACCACTCAACACCTCTTTCTTGATAGCCAGTCTAAAAAGTTAGGCTCCACCAATAATCTTTTTTCCCGAAGGCCTGGGAAAATCTTGCCCCATAAATTGCATAAATAATTATGAGTGTTGGATCTGGTCGTATTATGCAGTGTGATGCATCATCTTAATCTTTGGTCCGAGAGCTGTGCTAGATGAGGCAGGAAAGCTTCTTGGACATAAATTCTACCTTAAGAGGTAGGTATCTGACCTCCACATAGCATATAAGCCTCAGATAAAGCTGCCTTCTTCAGGTTGTATGTATCCTTATTTGTAGATCTCCCATCCGCTGAGGCTTGGAAATAACTCACAGGTGAAGTCAATCATTTTGCTCCTGCTGCTCAGTGTAGACTCTCCAAGGGTGTCTGCAGCGGTGGGAAGCATGGCCAGAGCTTTATGGGCCAATATACTTGCTAATGCTGCAAGGCCGTAGAAGGTGTTTGGGGCCAAGTGAAGCATAAATTTGATTCTTGCTCAAAAGTGACCACTTAACAGTTCTATTTCTAGTTTTTCATTTTTCGGAAGGAGAATAGCGTGCATTTTTCTGAGTTCGGCTGTTATAATTTAGTGTGCCATTCATGGGAATTGCATAAGGTAATTGAGGCCTCCAACCAGACACAGCAATTAAACGGCCCTGGTATTTGATAAATTAGTTTTATTGGGTACCCACAGTTTCGCTTTTACCCTGTTGGAAATCTGTGCTTAGAGGCCAAGCTCCTTGGCATTGTTGTCATCCTGCTTCTCCTTAGAGCTCTGGCTTCTGTTTTAGTTTATAAGAGTAAAATGGATTCCAAGGCCCATTTATAAAAATGATTTAGTTTATATCTTTAAAGAAATCACTGAGGTTAAATGATATTTAGATCTACATCTGCTGGGAAATTTCTCAGGTGGCCTTGTTCTTGTCATCAACCAGCTTCTAAGAGAGTTGTTTGCCAACTTAGTCTTCACTGGGATCACCTGGAGCGTTTGCTGCAAAGGCAGCTGAGCCCGCTCACAGACGCAGTAGATATTGGGTGGGGTCCGAAAATCTGCATTTCTAACAGCTTCCCAGGTGTTGTCAATGCCCTTGGGCCGGAGACCACACTTAGAGAATCACGGCACCAGGGGACACATGTTTATACCAACCTCTCCCATCTCTTTCTTTCTCTTTTTAGATCTTGATCATCATAATACCCATTCAGGTCTGTAATGGACTGAATTGTGTCTCTCTCCCCTCAGTTCATATGTTGAAGTGCTAAGCCCCAGGACACAGGAATGTGGCTGTATTTGGAGATGCACCCTTAAATTGGTAATTAAGTTAAAATCAGGTGGGTCTCAGGCAACGGAAGGCCTTACTATGAAAAGACTGACCTTCCCAGAGCCAGGCCCAATGCTGCTTGCAGACCGCCTTGGGGCTCAGCCGGCAATATCGGCTCTTTCCTGGGTCTCCAGCCTCCTGCCCGGCCCATTGGACTTGCCAGCCTCTTCAATTTGTGAGTCAGTGGCTTAAAATCTCTTTCTCTCTCTCTGTACTCACGTACACATTCTATTGGTTCTGTTTCTTTGGGGAACCCTCATCATTCAAGGTCTCATTTCCATTCAGTTACTGGCTGAAGCCTGAGGATGAACCTCGTGACTATTTTCTAGTGAATAAAGTACTGGGAAGACAAACCTTATTGGCTTTCCTCGTATATACCCATCATTTATTGCTTTTTATAATTTATTCTGATGTAATGAATATTCATGGTGTAAGGCTCATGAAGAGAATCTAACTGGTTCTCCATTATAGGGACCATTCTTGGAGTTGCTTTTTTAATGGTTTTGTTTGTAGTCAATATTATAACAAAACTAACTGTATTGCCCAAGTATGTAACTGTTTATCTAAACTGTGGTTTATCTAGAAGAGCTATTTCAGGCCCTTATTATGCTGGGGAGTCTCATGGAATTTCCTGGGAGTGTTTTGAATGCTTTA
The DNA here is from genome assembly GCA_004026545.1 of Mormoops blainvillei. NCBI lineage: Eukaryota > Metazoa > Chordata > Mammalia > Chiroptera > Mormoopidae > Mormoops > Mormoops blainvillei. The sequence goes on from PVJD01003159.1 coordinate 167,106, forward strand.
TAAATATGTCAGTATGGGTAGATATGGTGTCTTATTATCTTCATGTTTAACTTTTCCCGAAGTCCTGCCGCACACACTGAGGATTTAATGAGCATTCACAGAGATGTCTACATCAAAACGGCCCTGGGCTGGGGGGCTGGGGGGCTGGGGGCGGGGACAGGAGCCATGAGCTTCACTGGGCTTGCTCTCTTTGTGTCTTTGGTTGCAGTTTTTTTCTGCCTCCGGCGTGGACGTGATTACACTTAGAGGGCTGTTTAGGTTTGCAACACAGGGGAAACACCTGTGAAAATCTGCTTCGTAAGCTGCCCACCCAAGAGGGGTGTTTCTCAGGCTGCCTTGTTGTTTTAAGTTAGCATGAACAGAAATTAGAACCTTCAGAACTGATCGATCCTAGATAACCACTGTGAAAGACTTTATCAAACTTGAAACCCAGATTTTATCTCCTAAAGCTTGAAACCTTGAACTTGTATTCAGACTGGAAGGAAAGTCACCCATGTTTGGATGGCAGCCCCTACTGGTCAAGAGCGATATTGCAGCTCCACAAAGGCGTCTGCACTCCCAGGCAAGAGAGGAGCTATTCCCAGGGGTTTGCGTGTAGCGTTAGGGAAAACTTTTGTGGGAAGAATTCTTATTATGTGAGCCTGCGGGGGTGGTGGGGGGGTGGCGGGTGGAGTGTAGATTGACTCACGCTGGAGGGTCAACCCCAATGTCAGAAGGTCCTGTGAAGGGCTCCGCAGTTCTGAAAGTGCTAATATACTAATTCTGCAGAGTGCTATGACAAAATCCCAGGGAAGTCCACCTTCTTATTCTCTTTCTCCTAAAAAGTTTGACATGTGATTATTTTAATATCTATCTTCCTTGTGACAGTCTCCTATTGACATATGAAATAAATTGAACAGTAAAATTCTTTTTACAGAAATAAGCTAGTAACAAAAGTACTCAGAAAAAACATTTACACCAAAGTGGAAGAAGTGGCAAACCTGGGTTTTGTCACAGGCCGTATCCGCAGGGGGGTTTATGTAACTCGCTTCATGAATGCTAAGTGAGAGTATTATGGGAATATAGGAGCACGCTCTTGGTATACGCCATGTGTGAAAGCTGAGAATAGACTCCATTCTAGGTAATAACACTTAGTTCGACTTTACCACCAGCATTACATTTACCCTTGGTTGACTTTTTGAAGCATTTGTCATCTATCGCAGTAACAATGAAATGTAGAGGAGCCATGGGGCATTATGTCCACCTCACAGATGAGGGTAATAGACACCAGAAACTGCTGAGATCTATTCAAGGCCACATTGTTTATTAGAGATGGCACCTGGGTGACATGTCCCTAACTGCTTTTGTAGTGCGTGTGAAGCTTGCTGGGTCGATTACTTGAATCCATAGATTATTGTGATCCTGTCTAAAGGGGCAAATGAAAGTCTAAGAAGGATATTTATTCCCCTTGCATAGACAACAGTGAGTTGCAAATAGGTGAACAAAGTAACGCCTGCCTTTTTAGCAAAGTATCCTTGGTCCCATCTGGTGCGTTCTGTCGGATGGTGCCACTTCCTGCAGCAAAAGCTGTTTAGCCTGACATGACTGCGCTGGCTACAAAGTTATTTAGCTCTGACTTCTGGCCCTCCAGCGTCATGCAAGCAAGCACCCATCCACCCGGTTTGTGTTCCTCCGCCTTCTGAAAACGTGGTCACCCTGCCTGGCATTTTAATTCTCTCATTTTCTGCCTGGGACACTTTTGGATTTTTGGGGGAGGGTGTCACTAAGCTCTTTCCAGAGCTTTCCGGAAGCTCGGGAAAGATGCAAACTCGTTTAGCAGGTAGAGAGAAGGCCTCCTGTGTGCTGGGCATTATGCTTGATTCTATACACATAGCATTTCATCTAATCAATAACAGTAGCTGGAGAAGTAGCTGTTGTCTTTGTTTTGGTAGAGAAATTGCGGCTCAACTCCATAACTTGCCTTAGGTCCCACTTCTTTCTATATCATCACACTATGTCTGTGAGTAGACGAAGGATAAGTTAGGCATGGAGGAGTGAGAGTGTGGCTAGTATACTTGGAGGAAAAGTGGAGATCCAAGAATAGAAGAAAAGGTGGGATTAGGTATGTTCTAGTTGTCTTGGCTTTAGAGAGAAAGATGCTCAGATAAACGCTTTGCTTTCATTCAGGTCAGTTTGGGTTGCCTAGCCGAGCTGCACATGAATGTGGTTAAAGGCGGATTAGAAACTTAAGACATTGTTCTTGTGAATATGATGAACTTAAAAATTTATTCCTCAAGCAAAGCAGGGGATGGCTAAGCAGCCTGTATTCCTGTGGTTCTCAGTACCGTCAACTCCAGCATTCCCTGGGGACTTGTGAGGAATGCAGACTTTTGGGCACCACCCCAGGTGGGGCCAACATCTGCATTTTAACCAGAACTACAAATGATTCCGAGACATGCCAAGGTTTGAGAGCCACTTTTTTACTCTGCCGTATCTACTACGTGAGAATTTTAAACTCTTTACTCATTTATGTATGAAAATGGAAAACAAATCCATTAGCAATCATCAACTGTACTTGATAAGACTTAATCTGCTTTCTCTTCAGATTCCGTGTGGAAGATGAGATAAATATAATAATGTAGACTCTTCTTGGTATAAAAAAAGCCAATGGAGGTTATACTTTTCCTTTTTGGCAACATATTTAACCCTTTAATTGGCATCTAGAGAAAATTAAATATAACTTCTAAATAACATCACATGCATTTTTACTTTATCTTTTATCATTTGTATAAAATTATCTACTGATGACAGTGATTGACATTTTAAAAGGCAACCCCCCAAGAAAAACCCATTCAAATTACCATAGATGACTTGTTACAATGTCATACACCCATCTACATTTAAGTAGAACAATATCAAAAGCCCTTCTAAAACTTGAAAAGACCAAGGAAAGGATCAACATTTCCTCTCATTTGTGCCTTGTTCTAATTCTCTGTCTTTGAAATAATAGAATTCTAAGATTACAGAATTTCAAAGGAGACCAGGAACAGTGATACTGGACTCTATTAATGTTGACAACATTGACTAAATAGACAGAGATTCAGAGAAGACTTTCTGAAATTTCATGATTTAATCTTCTGTGCTGTTTCTTTGTATGGTCATCTTGAGTGAGCCAGTGATTTGGAGTGGAGGCTTGGAGAAAGATTAGCTAGAAGAGCTGTGAGAAAAATATTGTTAATCACTGTTAAACAGAAAAAATTGTGTTTTTGTGGTTTTTTTCTTTTTTAATATCAAGTTCTCCCTTCAATTCACACTCCATTGTTTATAAAATGTGCCCATTTCACATACTTAAATCTTTTCTTTTTGAAATAGTAATTTAGATGAGTTCTCCCAGAAAACTTTCCTTATCAATCAATCTTGTTTGCAAATGTTTTGATACGTGTCTTGTTGGCAAAATATTGTATATCGATTTATATAAGTTAACATTAATTCAATAATATTTTACAGCCTATTTTATTTTATTCTTGGCCTTTGGAGCAGAGGGACCGTATTCTATTAACTGTTTATTTTGTTCAGCGGATATTTACTTACTTCCTATGACGTATTTCCCAACATAATAGGCATTAAGACGCATGTGTCACATGTAACACCTGGTCCCTGTTCATCAGGAAAATTAAGTTGGCCGACAATACGCAGCCAGCAGTTAAGAACTGAACACAATAATTCAAAAGATTTTTTTTTGACAGTACTCGCTTAAAAACAAAATCAATTATCAAATACCAGATAGCACCTGCCATGAACTCAGAGCTTAGTCCTTGGTATTCTACCTGAAGGGTACGATGCCTTCAGCAGCATCTGGGCAGATTCCCCAGGTAGTTCAGAGGAGCTCAGCCTGCGTTGAAACAAGGGCCCAGAGGCCCAATGTTCCCTTCGTTCTGTGGGTCAGACCGACAGTGCATACTGATTGCTTTCTGAGTAAGTGACAAACGGAATGTGTAATTGGTAGTAACAGGAGAAATAGTTTGTATTTAGAAATTAATTCAATTTAGAAGGTCAACTTTCGGCTTCAAACAGCAATTCAGAATCTAATGATAGTGCTACCATAACCTAATCTCACTCAGTTACAAGGCTAAAAATTCACCGAAATTTCTAAGACTCAAAAAATTCAGAGATTTCAACTTTACACAGTAATATAGAATTTACAGGTGCTGACTGAAAACATTGTATAACCATTTCCTAGAATGGACGCTGTTGGGATTAGAACATCAGGTACACTTATAAAAGCAACTATCTATGAATCACATCATCCCACCCCACCTCATCTTTAAGACTCATAGTATGGAGTTTCTGTCCTACCAGGATGATGAACAAGAATCCTTATTTGCTCCAGGTAGAGGGTCAGTTAGAATGCCAGCACCAAGCTGCTCTTATCTTGCTGCTGTGAGGATCCTGCCCCTGGTTTTGACCTCTTCCCAGGGCACTTTCTACCCAGCAACCAGAGCAACACTTCCAAGGGTGGGCAGACCTCCTCCTTATCACTGAAAACCATTTTATGGCCAGCTCTGCAGTGCCACTGGGATGCACAGAGGTGGATTTAACGGTGGATTTAATGCACACCCTGGGTCCGGACTTCTGAAGGGCCCCACAAAACCCCAACTTTACACTTTTTTCTAATGACACCAAGTTTGGTTTCATATGTGCGATTTTAATTACGTACAAGTTTACAATTGGTGGTAAAACCTGATAGTGTGTTTATACTTGCTTATTTTCATTATTTCATTACTACGCTGCATACAATACACATACTACACTGCATAGGCCCCAGGGGGCTGTGCTACCGCTCGCTCAGCTCATTGGAGCAATAGAATCGTATTTGCTACTTTGTACTTACAAAGGCTCTCCTGCAGGGCAGACTTACGAAATATGCCGATACGCAGGGATGTGAATTAGTTTGTGGGTATGTACTTGTTTCATTTACGGTTTTAAAAATATGTACTTTTAAACATGTATTTTTATTTTCCCTGTCTCTCTCTTTTTTTTAAGGGGCCCCATATTTTCTTCTGCGCCCGGGGCCTCAACCGACCTTAATCCGCCGCTGAATGCGCACTGCTTCCCACGACCGCCAAGCCCCTGCAGGAGCTGACGCGGCTGGCCAGCCTCTCAGACCAAATGCCCTACACTCTCCCAGTGGTGCCCCAGGGTCTCCATGTCACCCTTTTAGATGTTCCTCCGACATACACAGTTTCTTCCCATCTCAGGACTGTGGCACTTGCTTCTTGTTGCTTGAAACTCTTCCCTCCAGGTTTTCAAATATTTCTGT